>VWZK01003884.1:371901-483208 GCA_013396935.1 Baryphthengus martii | reverse complement strand
AAAAAAAAAAAAAAAGAAGAAAAAAAAGAATACTTCAAAGCAGTTCTTAATATTTAGAAAATCAAGTAGGTCGAGAAGCAGACATATATATGTTTACACTTTGAATTAAACAACTGCATTTCCCTGTAAGGTACAATGGTGCAGAAATATTCCACATCACTGGCCGTGGGTGATATACCTGGGAGGTGAGGTCTGGAAAACCGCAAAAGCCAGTACGGAGGCTCCTGAATGCAGCTTTTTCCAGGTAGGAGTCTCCTTTATACTGTAAATACTTGCAGCTGGGAAGTTATTCAGGGCAAAACCCTGTCTCTTCCTCTTGTTTAATGTCAAGGTGCAGCTGCTGTAGGAGATGTGGGACAACAGAAACCAGAGTTTTGGCCGCATTGTGCATTCTTGGCAGGCTGCACAAGGCAAGGACGTGGAAGGAGGACAACCAGCTACAGCAGAGTCTCCTCCGCTCACGCCAGTCACTGGACGGCAGAGCTGCAAAGGAAAGCGGAACCCAGGGCTGAGCAAAACCTGTAACTTGCTCCATCAAATGAAAACTGGTGCCCAAAAAAAAAATATCACAGAACGTTAGAGGTTGGAAGGGACCTGGAAAGATCATCTAGTCCAACCCCCCTGACAGAGCAGGAAAATGGGCTGTAATTTTCTGCCCAATTATAAATGCAGGATTCAAGTAATCGGCTCTGTCACCAGCACAGCCCATCCCTGTCCCAGTGAAGCACCAGTCCAGCCACTGCCAGATGCAGACATCTCCAAAGGTGGCTCCAGCCTGATAAAACAGTTGTGAGTCTCAGTACCTCACAAGTACAAACTGCCTGTTTTCCGATGGTCTAAGTAGTTATTGAGTTACCCTGAAGGGATTGTTTTTAGCTTTGAAGATTGCTGCTTTCATTTCAGAAGAATGGCCAGAAAGATTTTCTGTTTTCTTTCCAACAACAGCATTTGTTGTGGGTGAAGGATATGACATCTTTAAGGAAGCAGAGAGAGAATTATGTGCTAGACCCTGCATCTGAAATGCATCCCCTGAAGGAAGGTACATCCATATCAAGGGCTGGAGATCTTGCAGAGAAGAGTATTTTTTAAGTGAAAAAGCCGTGCTGCGCCTATCCCACTCTCTCCTTTCGTCTGTCTCATTATAACACCTGGGTATTTCCCCCCTCCTTTTTTTTTTTCTATACAGAAGAGGAATAAAGCACTAAGACGAAGGGATTCACTCAAACTGCATCCACAATTTCCATCCAAAGAAACAGGGGTGTCCTCAGCCCTGCCCTCACCCCAGAAGAGCTTTGCCACTTCCTTGCCCTGCAGGAACCACCTGCTCAGGGACCGGCAGCAGAGCAACGAACGGACTCTGAAGGTCCTGCTTTCGCTCTGTCTCAAAAATCACATTAAGTCAAAAATCAGCAAAGGTGAGTCAAGTGGATGTCCCACTCTCAGTGCTGCTGCTACCAAGTGCCTGCTCAAGGTTTGCCCAGTGAGTTATGCCACTCTTGCTGTTTGTTATATCAGGGCCTATATGCCTACAGTCAAACAGTCCTGCAGCACTACAAGCTCTTGGCTTGCTGGCGTCCTCACTCCCCGCAGCCCTGCAGTCATTCCTCCTCGCTCTCCAGCAACGCTGCGCTTCAAAGACCAGTGGAACATCACACCGAGCCACTGCAGTGCTTTGTTTCCTTCTCTCCTTAACTGCTTTTTTAGCATTTTAAAACACAACGCACTCATGAAAGCCTGTAAAATTCCTCATAAAGTTTACTGTGCCACAGGATTATAGAACATCTCTGGGAACTATGGATAAACAGCTAATCTTGGATCTGACACCAGAAAGCACTAATATATTTCAAAAAGCTATTAGCCCTTAAACCAAAAGCAACACAGAATTTGATTTGGGGCAACAGGCTATAAAACACTGAAATAGTTTGGCAACTCTGCATTGAAAGCAGGTGGAAGAGGCTGTAAGTGCCCTGGCATTTATTCTGTTCTCCTATTTAAGACATATTTTACATAGTTTCCAAATGCGTGCATGGAAACTAACACTCAGTAAGGATACTTGAAAAAAAAAATCTGTTCAAAACTGATTTACGGCACATTTTCAGGAAGCAGAACATCATTTATTACGTTACGCAAGAAGGCAGAGAATGGCAGTAAATATTACATATAAAAAAATAAACTATAAATAGCCTTTGCATTTTTTTTTTTATTGGCATCGTATCTTTAAGGAGCTTTAGAGCCATCAGCACTGACCATAACCTCCAGATGAGCAATATCCATTTTGTAGGTGGAAATACCAAAGCAAACCTATTAATCCCAAATGCCCCGGTTATTTCTGAAGGGCTTGACGACAGGAACGGCCAGGCCGACGTGGGATGGTGGGACAGGGAGGAAAAAGTATTAGGGGAATGATCTTAAAAGGTAAACACAGTTTGAGATTCTCAGAGGTAAAGCCAAAGCCTAATTGTATTTCATGCCTTGCTTCTTTCTCCAGACTTTCTAAGTACCCGGTCTTGAACTTTCCTCTTGCCAGTGGGTGCAGGTCATGAAATAGAAAAGAGTAGGAAGGTGAATTTTCCGGGAAAGATGACGTGAAAAGGCCAGACAGAAGGAGAAATGCTTCAGGTAAGGAGTGAAGGAGTTACTTCCTCACTGAGTAAAGAAACTTTTCTCAAATCTTTTGAGCGAGGTGATTTTTAAGCTCCTCAAAGCCTCAAAGAAATGGAAAACACAAGGAGGACAAAAGGTGAGTTTCTAGCTTGTGGCTGTGGGCTCAAATCTGCTGTTCTAGAGACAGTGGAGCTGGAAATGGCTGATGAAACGCAGCAGCACTGCCAGGACCATGCACCGGCACTGATGCCATTCCAGCATGGGTTTAGTTGTGACCTGGACAGGGTATTTGTATTTTCTACCTGGAGTAACTACTGCTGAATGGCCAAGACTCATAGGAAAGATATTTTTGGCATTTCTGTCGGAAATAATCAACTACATACAAAAATATTGTTTTTTTTCCCTAAAAGGTACACTCATCTCAGAGCCTTTTAAGGAATGGAAGTATCAAAACTAATTAACCAGAGCATTGCTGCTCTTGTGTTCCTGCATCGGCAACTGTTGGGACATCTAACTTATCAGCATAGAGGTGTACCTCTGATCTTTACGTGAGGCTCTGCTGTTTGCTTTCTCTCAACTAGATGCACACAACTGCAAGGAAGTACTGAATTCTATTTTTTTTGTCAAAATTAAATTTCAGTAATAAAGAAATTATGACTTCAGCATCCCTTCGTCCAACAGGGTGTAAGCATTCCATGGTGCTGTCAACAGGAGTATAAAAAATTTCAAAAGAAAGTATTTGAGATACAGAGAAGACAGTTCTGGAAAGAAAGAAAGAAAAGTTACTATGGCCCACAGAGGTCATGGTAAATAAGTAGGAACAAGATCCACAGGACTGAGAGGCTAAATACATCCCAACAGTAGCTTAGCAAACTATTTTGCTCTCATTCAGATGCATCCTCCCATTCCCAGAATTCACACTGGAAAGCCACAAGGTTTGGCGACTCAGAAATGCTGTTCACAACTACTCTGGGGAAAATTCACACCAGGTGAGACAAGATAGTTAATATAGGATGTATATTTTGCCTTTTTTTCAGCATTTTGGTGTCCAGAAACAGGACGGCACAAAGGTAGAAGAAGGATTCTTAGACATAATCTTGTCCATCTCCATCTCTGACACCATAAGGCCTCTTCTGCACTAGCTGGGCACGGGGAAAGGCACAGGCAGGCAGGAAACAGGCCTTTGGGGAGCGAGCTGCATGTGGCACAGCTCCAAGCGAACACCTATGCCTGGCTATCCCGGTCCGGAGGGTATCCCCACTGGAAAGAGCCTGCTTTCAAACGCATCAGTGGTAATCTTGAACAGAAAAATTCCATAGATGGGTTTTTTTCCTGCCTGTACAGTATTGTATCAAGTAAAAACTGAGTAGGTCATTCTGAAATTATATATATACGCATACATTTAAAAATGCAAACCCAACAGAAAAGCTACTCGCCCGGTTTAGCGGCTAAGCCGCCTGTAGTGGTTCGCTACAGATGGAGGAGGAATCACAGACAGGATCACAAGAAACTGCTCAACAGGTTAAATTCAATAGGCTAAGAAGTGCACAGAGTGCAGCACTTATCACTTTGCAGGATTAGCAGAGAGAGAGGTGCCACATACAAATTATTTTGCAGTCTGGCTAGAGTACTTCTCAAGATAATTGAAATTAAGGACTTCAAGTCTTAAGCTTACCAGTTACAGCCACCAGTTGGGAGGCCTGGTCTCCAGAGCCCCGTGGGCACAGAACAGCCTTTGGAGTCGGACGTTCGCACACTGTAAAATTACTTTGTTGAGACTCGTGATGCTTAAGCACACCTGACTGCAAGCACAGGGACAGGCCCAGCGAAGTCACCGATGCCACTCATTTAGACAGGAGGAACTACACCAGTAAGTGCTGGGAGAACTGGGATGCCAAGCGTTGGGTTTCAGAATAAAGCTTTTAATGGGGGAGAAATGTGACTCAAACTGAGAAATTCAGCAAATAAGAAAATACCATTTACTGGATTTAATTCTTGCTTTTGTGAATTGCTTGCAAAGATCGGTTTTATTTCTTTTGTGTGGACAATCTCCGTGGTGCAATAGGAATCTGAAGGCACATATTGTAACCTCTTCATCACTCTTCTGCAAATGGCCAGGACAAGATCTATGTAGAACTCAAACCCATTTAAGCCTCATATTTAAAATTTTACCGCCTCGTATTTAAAATTTCACCACCTGAGTAAATCGAATCACAGGAGCAATCAGTATGTACAAGTCTGTGCTTGAGTTCTCTTGTTGTTTATCTAGTTCCATTCTGGCTCATGAGATCATTTGTGACGAGTAGCTGCAAGGTCACAACATGTCTGGACTAAATTCAACCAGGGAACAACAGAAATTTTGACATACTACATGTAATGAGCCAAGATAGAGTAAATTTTAAGTAAGTTAATAGTTAATAAAATTTTCTTGAAACGCTATGAACTCTAACGATACATCTACCTACAAAAAAGACAATTCTCCAGCTTGTATTAACGAATCATATTCAAGCTGTTCATGGCTGTAAGGTATCAATTATCCAGGAACTCCTGCCAATTAAACTTCATGTTAAACCACATTCATAATGCAAAACAGATTTTCTGCAACATTTCTGAATAAGCACATCCACTGATCACTTACAGAAAGTACAGGGAGTCTACACACCTACAGTAGGGGTGTCCTACACAGAAATCAATACAGAAAGGTTACGCTCTTTCTGTGTCTACCTGATTCTGCTGCTGAACAAGAGCATGCTTGAATTTCTCTTTTTAACGCAGGGAGGCTGGAAAGGATCTGGTTTTGAACTCTGCCTTGGGTGGGATAATGAATGGTCTTTCAGCTGCATTAGCAAGGAGGAAGGCTTGTAGGCAAAGCTTTCAGCTTTTCTTGTAGGTGTAGCTTTAATCACTGGGGACTATGCTGAGGCAAATAAGCCTGTTGATGTGGTATTTCTCTGCAAAAAAAAAGAAAAAAGGAAAAAAAAGAGCTTTGCTGCTCCTTTACAGAGCTGCTAGTGCCTGGAACAACATTATATATATATTTATGTGTATATATAAGTATTCTGCTTAGAAAGAACATCTAGGTCATGTTTTCCATACTGATCTACCCTCCATCTGCATCATCAAGGGCACTTTCACAGAAGCAAGAGCCTTATTAGGGATCTCATCTGCTGCTGCTGCTGATTCCCCTCACTGAAGTTTAACCCTCAGCAGACGTATCTTTTTCATTTCCCCAGCAAGCAAACAATGGTATCGGCTTGCCCAGGGGAACAGAGTCGAATTTCAAGGGAAGGCAAGAACACCTAAGCAAAGATAAACAAAAGATTTCATGAGGTGTCATTAATAAATGACAAGTTAACCAAAAAGATATTTTCCCCATATGTTTCCCCCATATGGTCCTTAAATGAACACTTCAGCGGGCTCTGTGATTGTATATAGCTGGGAACAAAGGCACGCTCAAAGGGAATACCGGAGGCTAAGAAATGGAACACTGCTCACCTTCACTATAAGCCATGGCTATAAAATACAACATTTTTATGGTATATTAGCTATAAGACAGCGAGGTACACAGGGAAAGCCATCATCCTCCGCCCACTATCTGGATTTTTCTTATGGACTGTTATTTGACATTTTTATTTACAGGAGGTAGCACTTTGCCTAGTAAAGCCTATTTATATCCCTGGAACAGATCACAAAGTAAATTTTAACGTGTTCCGGATAAGAATAACAAAACCTGGTCTTCTCTAGTATATTAAAAGCAACAACCTGAAGTGTATCTGTGATAATTACAGCGGTTTAACACTGGCAGTTTAAGCCCTGGTGCAAACCCTGGATCCACATGACTCAATGATCTTTATTAAAGAGCGTGCCACACTTGGCAGCCAGCAAGAGGCTTGTGTTTTGTAGCTGCAGCTTGAGCTGGTACATCAGGGTGCAAGACCTGCTGCAGCAGCCGGCGGGTTCCTGACTCAGGCACCCTGTGCTATCCTGCAACATTCCAGGGCTTATAGCACATGTCAAAACTAGAGGCAAACAACGACAGGAGGAAAGAAAAAAAAACAGCCTGTACACAAAGAAAATGGTGTTGGCTAGTATTTGAAGGGAGGTGATGGAGAATCCTTTAGGAGGGCACGAGACAGAGAACCCAGAAGATATAACCCATGATTACGATTCTATCGACTATGCTGACTGTTGCACTGTATGGCAATGTCCTCACCAAACACTAAGATGACATTTACATTCAAATGCTAACATCCACCCCAGCAACTGAGGAATGCCCCAGGCCCACAGAGGTCACAGGCAAAACCTCCACCAGCCCAGGAAAGGCCGACAGCAATCCCTCCAATTTTGCATGGCTTGCCCGCGCTCAGAGACCCACCCACACTGAGCTGCGCTCACAGCCCCATCAGGAAGCCCAGTATGTATTGACATGATTCAAAATTAGCTGTATTTTATAACAGGTCTAGGTTTTACTTTTCGTTTTTAAATCTGAAAAACTAGGTCAAGGCCAATCCAGCTTTGGGTGGACAACACTGAGAATAACCAACAAACATCAAGTCCCTGCTAGGCTGCAAGGCCTCAGCCTTGATCTAACCAGGAGGATGCCCGAGGGTAACAACATCACATCCCAGCAATTTTGAGTGAACAGCAACGGATACCAAGGGAAAGGGAAGCTCTTTAGTACCTCCTCCCTCCTCAGGTAAATCCACACCTGCTTCATGTCCAAGTGCATCAGAAGCAGACTTTGGTGGTCATTTATAAAGAGCCACAAGTGAGAGCCTGTGAATGCGACGCCTTATTTTCAGAGAAGAAAGCGTAAGACGGGAGCTACAGCCGAGGCTGTCAGACTGACAGCGCCACAATCAGCCCACACCCACGGCCTAGGAGGAACCCTGCAGTTCAGCACGAGGCCCTTACAGGGCAGCATTATTCAAACATGACCAAGCACTTGTCTTTGAGCCGCACGGTTTGTGTCCGTACTCGCCTGGTGCATATTACCTTGTCCAAGGTGGCTGAATATTTACTTCTTATTTGAACGTGATGCTCTGCCTGCTTAGCACACTCTGTGGCTCACAGAAACAATGCAGAAACCCAAACCAGTGATGCTACCAACGCTGCTGTGCTGTCCTCTGGACAGCTTCCTCGCTGAGCTGCCCTTGGAACCACCAGTGAACCCCCAGCCTCGCAGAGCAATTTAAACAACTTCCACAGCCACAGAGCACTTCACAGCATGGGAAAGCACCACCCTCCTGGCTCATCAGGTTTAATTACCTATTAAACTGGCTCATATTGGCACTTTTATTACGGGATCATGCCCACAGCATTAACGAATCAGACAGAACAAAGCAGGTATCAGACCTTCATTCCTGAACACCACACTGAGGTGTCTCACGCGTCCTACAGAGAGAGCAAGAGAGTCCAGACCCACCACGGCCTCCAGACCCTCCTTCCTCCTCCTCACCAAAACCCTCCTCCAAGGGGCTTTATCCCCAAATCACACCTAGAAGATTTTCCCTGTCTCAGCTGCAGATACTCCACAGGGACATGGCAATTATTTGAATAATCAAATGCCAAAGTATTTTCTGGGTGAGTTTTTTCTGTTTGTTTTTTTGTTTCGTTTTGTTTTTTTTAAATTGCCAAGCTCTTTAGTATGTATATTATTAAATAAAATGTTACTCAGTGATAGACTTAGGGAATTACTGGGCAAAGGAAAAAGAAAAATCTGTAAGAAAATAAGATACTTTACAGAGATGATAAATTAGAGCGAAAAATGCCCCGATTGCACAAAGTGCTTTCCAAGAAAGTTTAAGGTATATTGTATCATTTACGGCTTCTAAAAATGTGAGGCACAGAAAGACGCTTTCTCTTCTCCCCACCTACATTAACCGATGAGGATCGTAAGGGTGAATTATGAAAACATGTCTGCGAGGAGAGCCTGGGCTGGTTTACCTGGGCACAGGAGGGCAGGAGAGAAGAGCAGGGTGCCGTGCAGTGCAGTGACGTGAAATCTTGAAGCTTTTTAAGCCAGCGTGAGGGACAGAGGAGCAGGAGGGTCGTGCACAGTCCCCAGGGGCCGGGGACAACCAGCGTCACTGCGGGACACGCTGCGGCAGCACTGGCAGAGCCTCGGTGAGCGCTGAGATACTGGATGCAGACAATAGCCTGGATTAGCTTGGCAGCCACCATGTATCCGAATTTCTGCACTGCAATTAGAAAAGAAAGGCAAGAAAGTTCTAAGAAGCCAACCTCACGTGGAAGCTACAGAAGGAACCTTCTCAGCCTGACGGTAGCAGCGATGGCATCGAAACACTGGGCATACGTTTGTTAAATTTATCATTCCTCCTGAATCACCTGCATGTTCACACTACAGTTTCTCACGGATTCACATTGCCCCATTTTTTTCGTGTCTCAACACTTGGATTTTGCATTAGTTCTTGAAGATCAGTGCAAATTATCTTTCTTCCCCTCAGTTCAGAGAAAAATGAGGTGGAAAAAAAAGGGAATCTAACACAGCAGCGCTATAAGCAACTTAGCAGTGACCTACTTCTTGGTGAGAAGGAAGCAAAAATGCAGGAGAGCTGAGGTCCCAAAGACCACGGTGCCGGGTGACATCTCACGCACCAACGGCCCAATCTGCCCCTGAGTTTTAGGGAGAGGCTGCAGAAGGCTGCTCTTGCACTCTAACATGAAAGGAAATTCAGGCGTGAAGTCATCGGAGCCCATTCACAGCACCCAGAGTGCTGCACGTCTTTCCTTTTTTGAGTACAACAAAACTGTGGAATCGATTTCTCGGAGCCAAACATCTCACGTGACAAATAGGAAGCTGCATTAAAATATCTGGCAGCTTCACTCTCCTCCAACTCAACATAAGAATTCAAATCATCTGGGACACTGAAGCTAAGAGCTAAAGCTACAGAAGATGTGCAATTCTAAAGGCTAGTTTGAGGCTAGAGAGGGCTGGTTATATTCCTGTTTCCCCTCTCTTGAAGATTGTTACACCGTGACTAACGCACTCCAGAAAACACAGGATGAAGTTTACACTAGGGAAATATTTGGTTTTTTTTCCTGCAAATACCCTAACAGTAACCATCATTAGTATTTTACCATTCTCTTTAGCTGTAGCCCTGCAAAAAATTAAATCAGACACATTCCTTCTGTGACATCTAAGTCTTCAATATCAAAGCAAGAGTCTTTTGGAATATAAAGCAATGTTTCAGACATCACAGTTTGATATAAGATGTGGATTTTTCCTTGTGATGGCATCTGTGTATTTACACACTGGCAACGCACCGCACTTCCTAAGGGTGCAAAACTTATTTTTCCAACTGATCTCCTTACTGAAAGAGCAGTGGAGATCTGAGCAAATGCGTGGAGCTATAAAAGCTTCTATCCCCGGGCCAAAGCACACTGAACTCTGATGGACTACGTTCCTTAGAGTTGAGGGAAGGACCATCAGTCCTGATGTCTCCAACACTAAGAGTATTTCAAGAAGTTCAAGCCTGCATTCAAAGCTGTATAGGAAACCTATTCCTAAAAGCTGTGGGATACAAAACCATTTGGACACAGCCTCCTGCTCCTCACAGAAGCATGCTACACGTGCAGATAACCCACCCAGAGAACCACTGCTGTAATTTACTGAATGTTTTTATGAGAGCCCAGACATCAAACAAGCTCTGCTCAACTTTAGTTTTATACTTACCACTGGAATAACCTCATAAAGAGGAAATTCCTTAATCCCAGCAGAGGCAAGCTCTGAGAAAAGCACATAAATATAAAAGAGGAAGAAAAATCAATCCTCAATATAGGCTAATTGACTCATGCAAGGCAATGCGTATCAGGCAACAGCAAATTTGAATTCCAGAAACCTCAAGCTGAAATCTCTGCATCCTCTGCTCAGTTCAATCTCTTACTAAAGTCGAGGGAAATTCAGATAAATAAGAGATTCGGCAACTGGCTTTTCATCTGAAGTTCAAAACCCCACAGTTACTTCTCCAGAGGAGTTTCTCCAGATCTGACTGTGAGGCTCTTCCGAGCAGGCAGCCTGTATTCGTGCGTTATAAATCCAAAGCGCGAGTCTATGTGAGTATCAGGACTGGGAGCGCTGCAATGCTGGCTGTAATTACCAGCATTAGAGTACAACTGCAAACACCACCGTTTCCCCTTCGAGCTCTGCTGCTCTGTCCTATGAGATGATCCTCAGGGAATTTATAAATTGAGCAGAGTACAGCCCTGAATTCAGATTTGTGCTTCGAATGAGAATCCCTGGAGAAAAAAAACAACCAAACAAAAACACCTAAGGCTGGAAACAGCTGCTGGCAAGGCAACCCAGCTCCTCCACTGGGTCAGAGCCAGTCACACCTACAGGTCAACACTGTTGTGCTGTTGGGAGCTTTCTTTTAGGTGAGACATCCAGTAACAGGGTAATGATCACCTGTCAAGTGCAGGGAGCTTCCACCAAGGACTCCAAAAGTTATCTGTGGCCAGACACTTTCTACCCAGGTCACACACGCATACACACACACACACAAAAAAAAAAAAAAAAAAAAAGTAAAAACAAGAATAACATGGAAGAATAAACCCAAAAGTTTGAGAACTGCAGTTCTGGGCTCTCCTGAGTCCTTCTCACCTGCACCTCCTGGCACTTTCTGGCACCTTTCTCCAGGAACAGCCTTGTTAATTATGAACAGTCTGTGGTACTCAACAGCTCCCCAGTTCTGAGCTGTAGCTCTGTTTTGCTGCTTGCTCCAGTTGGGAACTTTTTCATTAGGACTCTCTAATCCAAGTTCCTGAGAAGCAGCCAACACCTCAATACTTGTTATTCATGGACTCAAAGATGCCCTTCTGCAGAAATGAGCGCAGCCGAGATGCGCTCATATGCGGTGCCCTTACCTAAACCACAAGCTCCTTCTAGCAGCCTTTCCTTCTGCCCAGCAAAGCTGGCTGCTCCTCCAAAGATCTGGGTGCTCCTCAGGCCCCCTATCCAGGCACCAGATCTAGACAGATGAGTCAGACCCAGCAGCAAACACGGAGACAAATACGGACACGCCAAGTCCTGATGAGGAGCCATCTCTACCACGAGTAGCTCTGACCTGAGCACAAGGGCCTCTCTGATAAACAGTGTCAGGCAAGATACCATCCTATAAAGTAAGAAAGGCTGACAGCATTTATTGAATCCATTCATCACCCTTTTGTTAAATATTAGTTCCTCTTACAACTCAACCAACCAGTCTGTATTTTTATCCTCTATTTTTTCCCAGTTTTCCTTTGCATTGATGTATTTCTGTACCACATCCTTACGCAGCGTTGTCGCTTGCTGTTAAACAGACCCTGTTATTTATGCTCCAAGAGAACTGACCTCTAGATGCTGGGGTACTTTGTTTTTAAAGCATTTATTTCCTTTAGAATTAAAGTGACCAAATTAAAACAAGGTATTCCCCCCCCCATTTTCAGAGTATAATAGAACACTAAAAACATAAACCAAACTATGTTTAAACACCTTTTCCAAATCAAGTAAAAACCCATCCATCTTAATAGCAACCCAAACTGATTGCTCCTCCTACACACAGTAAACACAGCAGATGTTAAAAAGCTGTTTAATCTTCTTTAGAGCACTTTAGGTAAAAAGCTGCGGCTTTCAAATATGTACAAAGAAGGTCAGAACACTAAAATGCCTTGAAACAGTTTTGCTTCGGGGCCAATGGGATCTGAAGTGACCTCTATAATTTCTCAGGTTCCCAAACTTCATTATTATTGAGCCCTCTTTCCCTTTTGATGTTTTTAACTATGCAGAAGGTGGGTGTTGCCTTCAGTGTATCTAAAACTTTTAAGTATTTTTGATTTATTCTCCTTGAAGGGTTAGTATACCTGAGGCTGAAGCTAATGACTGGCGATCCATTGAAGTGTAGATTTACCATAATCACCTTTTCATCCCCTTCATGAGGACATCTTTACAGTTTCTCCTGGATGTTCAGGAAAAAAAACAACACTGCAACTCCTCAAAGTCTCAAACCACACAATTATTTTATAAGAGTTACTATTCTTAGAAAGTTTCCTCTCGCTTTGCAGAAGGACATTGCGGATTTGCACTGGTTCATTCCCATGGACACCACCAGCATCTGCACCAAAACTTCAAGAAGCTGATCCCTTTTGAAAGCAACATTATTCTACTCCTACTAACCTCAGCGGACTTGCCAAACATCAAAGGAGGCTTAGAGCAGAGAGCCTTCAAGTTATAGTTGTCTTCTCACAGGTCTGTCCTAGCTCCTAGTAGGATGCATGGCTTTCAGTATTTATTACTATCATCCAGAGTAAGACTGGTCTGGTTTTAATCACCATGCACACAAACCTATCATTTTTAATTTGATAGCACAGCTGCATTCTTGGACACAATGTAGTACACCTCTGCCACAATAAACAAACAAAACCAATGAGTCATTCAAGGTCAATTCAGTCCTTGATCAAAAGAAATGTTAACCTTCTGTATTTATTCCTGCTCTTAAAGTTCAAAATTACCACTAAGACTCTTTTGACAGCAGGAAGGGAGGGTTTACCCCCTGTCTAATCCTCTCTAATATTATATTGTTGCTCACCTTCACTTGAGAGAGACACGCACCAGAAAAATATTCTACATAAGGGGTGAAACAAACTGGTACAGGATTTGACTGAGGTGTAGAATAGAACATCATGAACACCACAGCTGGAAAACAGGACAAAGCCAGAGATACCGGAGCGCTCCTGCAAAAATGTGTTGCATATATAGGGGAAGAGCCTGATGCAGCCAAGGCTGCAAGAGAATTTCTTATCTCCGATAGACCTTGAAGCACAGCAGAGGAGGAGGCTCTATATACTCTTAATCTTTTCTGTAGCAACATGTTGTCAGTGGGTTCACTTCCCAGCACTGAGAACAGACAGAGAGAAAAAAAAGGTTGCAGCCTTCTGTGTCTCCAGTGCTCAGCTCCAGGTCAGGATGAGGCAGATGAGCACTTCCATGAGGAAAACGTACCACTCAGCCTCTCTGTTTTCCTTCTTAGAAACAACCTGGTCATCCCCTCCCACTCAGGAATGCAGTGCTCCCCTGCAGACAGCTCTCTTCTGAGATTGTCTGCAGCTTGTCTGCAGTTTTAACCCTCCAGGCTCACCTTTACTCACACAAGAAAGCCCGCGGTGTGCCACCACTGCCCTGGGACAGGTGCAGAACCTGCCGAGCACAGCCTACCTTAGCAGTGGCCCACAGGTCTGCTCTGAGTCCAGATGTGGACATTAAAGAGTTACTGGCAACTGGAGATGTCTTCATAGCAGTCAATGACAAGCAAGGCTGTATTTCTGCACTACAGAGAGGAAGTGAACATCACCTTTAATTACAAATTTATTAGCCCATGCTAACTACAGCCAGAAGGCATAATTATTAGCACGCACATTTTTTTCAATCGGGCTTTAACTGGCTATCAGCTTCACTCCAGCCAAGGAAGTATCAATGCCATGCTCTCAGAGAACTTACAATTCATTCTTTTTAACATTAAAAGGGGGAAATCGTGTGAACACTGGTGCATTTGACAGCTCACTCATTTAAGTCAACTTAAAGTACTTTCACTAGAGCCAGGCCTGAAAGCTGTTTTCTGAAAAAAAAAAAACAAACAAAAAAAGTGTTTTCCCTAAATCTGTTCAACAGAGCAATAACACAGGTATTCTTGTTACTCTCACCTCCCAGAAGGTTTAGTTAAGGAAACATAGAAGAAGTTGTCTTTCAGGAGCCATCCTCTATTCACTTGACTTCTCCCTGTGATCTGTCAGCACTTAGCCAAAATTAATTCTAGAGAGATGCATAAAGATCTATTGCACTAATTGGCAATTAAGCAGGGAAATAGAGTCTGCAAGACTATTAAATATAGACCCACTCCAAAGCCAAGGCAGGTTAATAATGGGTCTTATTTTCAACTTTCCTCCAGTTTGTAGCTTTACCAGGAAGAAAAACCTCTGCCCACATTTTTACAATAAAATAAATAATCCAGACAATCTTTTATCTCAGCACTTGCCCCGGCTTCCAAAATATACAAAACAGCTCCAGGTTTGAAGGTCTGTGCTCATTGACCAATGTCCTGTACCCAAAAGAGCTCTCACCTCAATCATGGGAGGACAGAACACTTCAGTCTGAGAAAGGCAGACACACCCCTATAAGGGGTCTTTAGCCAAACCATGACAAATGTTACCTTTATTTACATTAAAGTTTGTCCTTATGGTGCTCAGGTGATGGCTCATTCACACTGTTGGAGTTTTTTTGAGGAGCAGACCCCTGACCGTGCCTGTGGAGGTAGAGAGGTTATTCTCATAGCGCTGCACCATCTGCTTTGATGTAGGTCTGCAACGGTACTGAGAGCAGATTTTAAACTGTTGAAGATTTTATAAATGTAATGAATGATGGGCTTTATAGTGTCCTGGAGTTGGAGTATCCATGACAACTCTCTGCTGTGCTAAGGCGCTTTTAGTCAGGTACTGGGAAAGTCACTTACAGCCTGGTTTTTGTAAGATGCAGCAAGGACCTGGTGGGATTTTTCTGTTCATCCCTAAAGACTTCAATACCTCCAGCTGCAATGGGAACAAACATCCCCAGGTGCCAGGTTCCTCTGTCTCAGCCAGCCCTAAGAGTAGTTTAGTTTAAAGAAGATCTACCTAGAAGATTGTTCCCAGAGAGCATATACAACTACCTGCCATGAAGGAAGCCCAAATAACTCACTCACTTTCAAAACCAAAAAAATACCAAAATACCCACCCCCAAAAAAAATAAATTAAAAAAATGCCACCTCAATTGTTTTCCATTGTAACAGGTAAGGACTTTGACCAGAACAGAGGCCCAGTGGGTAGAAACACTTTAATTATCCCAGGCATGGTATATCCCACCTAAGCCCATCAATACTCCCAGCGCATTTTAGAAATCCTCCTTTTTCTGGCCAAGCACCGTGAATCGAGTGGTGTGGCACAGCTGGTATTTTTTATTCAGCCTTTCCCTAAAGAATTACTCTCTATTCTGTCTCCTTAGATGATGAGCATTTAGGAGCACAGCTGAATGCACTTCCCTTAAAAGCGCTCAGTGACACAACCATAGGTCAGATCATAACTTTAGAACTTGGATCCGTTACCAATTCTGTTTTCCAGCGTGATCTCATAGCACAAGCCTCTGCCCCAGCCAACTACAGCTGCTATTGCTGCTTGTTCCTTTCAAAGAATGACTAGAAGTGGCCTTTTCTCCTCTCATTTCCCAAAAGTGAACATTAAAGCACAGTACACAGCCCGATTCTCTTTTCTGTGATTACCTGATGTTTGGAATGTGCACAATTGATTTGACCACATGCATTATTCATGAGCTTTTGCCTTTTTAATTGCAAAAATAAACCCTTATGGGTTTTAGGACTGTCAGCTGTCTTGGAGCTCAATGCTAGACTGTTTGGCACAAGTGCCACAGTCTCCAAGCCTCTAACTCATCACTTAAGTATTTACTAAATTCGATACGTCGAAGTCCCAGTAAAGCCTGTGGAAGGAAGTACTCAAATCCCTAAATTTAAACATTGCTCAGGTGCTCTTGAGACTGCTGCTGAGTACTCAATGCATTAGAGATCCAAGTTTTAAAGGATGTAAAGGCTCCTGGCAGTTACAAGTGGCACTGGCCTGACCCTCGCTCTACGACACGCACGCAAAAAAAGGCCACACAGCTCTGAAGAGTGGGCTGTTGAGCGAGTGTAAATATCCCGCTGGACCCCAGGTCTGCTCACCAGATGGACGGCAGAACTTCTCTCCCTGGATGGAGAGGCTTCACCTGGGGAAATACAGCCCGAGCTGATTCTGTTAAGGAATCTGGAAACGTGAGGAAGTTTACACCAGAAGTACAACAGCGAGGAAACTCAAGGGCCCCTCAGGCACCCAGATGTTAGCAGGAGTAGCAGCCCCAGGAGATCAAACTGCCCAAGCTCTGCTCATTTGTTCTGTGACAGATAAGAGGCCAATTAGCCAGCCAGCACCATCACCCTTCCTACTTGCATTACATAGAAATCTTCAGGAGAGCAGCACAGGAACCAGAGCAACCCTTCATGCACGACTTGCTCACAGGACTAATTGCCAGAAAATTTACTGACTCATTTACGCTTATTTTGTCAGTAAAGTTAGAGAATCTGCACAGTGTCCGTGGCCAGTACAAAAAAAGAAAAAAAAACCCAAAAAACAAAGAAACAACCAAACAGGCCAAAACAAATAAAGAAATAAAAACCTCAAAGCACTCGAGAAATAATTTTCCCAAATGCTTTGCAGTCGCCACTATTTGCAATCCTGACGTTCTCTGCAGTTCGGCAAGAGCTTTCAACAACAAAAAAAGCATTATGGAAATCTGGTTCACAACTAGACAGAGCAGGAAAAGACTGTATTCCTACCAGATCTAATCTGATTAGCATTTATATACAGAGCTTTCAGCATTTTGGACTATAAACTGCAAAAACAAAAGCTGATACGCTTTTCCCTTGTCATAAAAAAACCCTATAGACTCGGTCACGTTTTGAAAAGTTCTCTCTATTAAGAGGCTTTCCACAGTTCTTCTCAAGTTACAAATGAATGAAAAACAAAACCGAAAAATCTTGTAAAAAACCTGAAATCCTTCAGCGAAGTTGAAGATTATCTTGGAATGTAGTTTTTCATTAATAAGCTCTTAGAGCACAAATGATATTTTTCAATAAACCCTGTAGTTTGAAATTGTTATGACTTAAGGGAATTTTCTAACTGGGACCCAAGTATTTTAAAACTGAAGTAAAGAGGCAAGGAAAATGGTAACAAAAATTAATTAACAGAATTAAACAGAGTCAATTGAATGCTTTTATGTTCAAACAGATTCATTCAACAGATGCAAAGGTAAATCAGAAGATTTCCTTTACGCACACTCCTTAAATCTGTAGGCAATTGATTTCATGCATTTTGCATCTTTATTAGGTTACAGTTAACATGTTAATATAAATAAAAGCCATGGCTCTAGTAATGGCTTCACTAAAAGTAAAATACAACGAGAGCACTGTAAGCGATCTTGCTGACAATATTGGATTTATACTAAATATCCAAGACAGATATTTAAATCTAGTGCGATGTGCTCCTGCAGAGGATTTTGGACAACTGAGAAACATTTTAATATAAAGACATATTATAGAGACCCGAGTTTATCTCTTTCATTTTATGTTGCCTGATAGCACGGAATTAACTGAAAGGAGGTGGCTGAAGGAGGGCAGAGTAGAGCTGTGGCTCTTCAGGGCAGCAGGAGCTTGGCTGGCTGGCTGGCGGGACACCTTAATCCCCATCCAGGCGCAGAGGACACTTAAGAGAAGTCATACGTTCCATGGAGCTTTGTTGCACACTTACTTTGCAATCCTAATGGTTTGCATTTTGAAAGTTGTTTGAGTTGCTTTAAAGAGGTGTTTTCCATTCAGTGCCCTGAGCAGACAAGTGGTGGTTAGTCCTACCCTGGAGCAGAACCAAGAGATACACAATCTCAGGGTTCCTCTCTCACCTGACAGCTGCAGCACTGAAGAGCAACTGGGACAGGTCTAAACCACAAACATAGCTATCCAACAGACAATTAAAAATCCATTGTCTACCACAAAAGTACATGTCTTTAACTCAAGATGAAATTAGCTGTACTGACAGTAATATCTTTCTTCCAGAAATCTCAGGACAGCTTCCAGCCTTTCCGTTCCACAAGGCCTACACGCAAGACTGCTCAACTATCCCGTTCCCACTGGCACACCTACGTGACGCCTCAACTTTAAAACGTCAGCGAGCCAGCCGTGTTAACAGCACTTCATCTTGCCATGAACGTCTAAGCCACTCATCATCTCCTCCTACCTTACCATAAAGGTCTGCCTGCTCTAGGTTGTTACTTCTTGTCTACCCAATTCAGTTTGAAGACATGCTCATGGCTGAGTGTCCCTCAGAGGTACTGTGTGCGCACCCTGAAACATCTCGCTGTCAGGAATGTTCTTCTCTGCATTTATTTCATACCTCTCTGGTTTCACTCGCTTCTGTCTGGAGTAATCTCTCTTCATATCTTTGTTCTTCAAATATTTATAGTGTATTATGTTCCCTCCCCTCCCTCTGTCACCCTCAGCACCTTTTAGCAATTTTCCTTATTAATCAAATCCTTCAGGCTCCTGTTAATTTCTTAGCTACTCTTCTCTGGCCATCTTCTCAATTACAATAACTTCACAGTGATGAAGCAATCAGAATGTAATTTATTTTGGGTGCACTTATGTAAATAATTTATAGAGAAGCACAGCCGAGCGGATCGAGTCGCATTCATTTAGGCGACGCACTCACTTCTGACGCTCAGCCGTGCGCCCCTCCCACCAAGCACACAAGTTTTTGCACGTTCATTTGCAAACTGGCACAGTTCAACTGGCTGTCCCTCCGGACAGAGCAGCAGCGGGGCTGCCTGACTGTCTCATAACCTGAACAATACAACCAGTTGCCGCCCTATGGTTTCTTTTCAAAGCCACTGACGCTCTCCTGTGTGTAAAGATCACTTATAGCATATGAGGGGCTTCTTAATTTGCAAGTTGACATCAACTTTACACACAGGAGTTCCTGGAGACTTCAGTCCTCAAGTAAAGAGCAAGGACAGGTCAACAGGAAAGAAGGATAAAGTGTAAATCATCCTGCCTGTTCTGTCCCCTGCAGCTCTCCTGCAGATGGAAGGGAGCCTGGAATTTGCAGTAATAACCAATGCAGTCCTGCTCCTCTCTCCCCAGGAGTGGATTTATGTTCCTGGGCTGAGAGACTCCTCACACGTCCCCTCTGCAACTCAGCTTTCAGTACTGTGTTTACGTTTCCAGTGGCTTCATCCAGGATGTGTTTCAAATGCAATCATCAGGAATTCTGCATGCACGATAAAATTCAAATGTACTCAACAGATTGTGGAGGTCAAACAAGAAGGATGAATGAGACACTGAGTATCTATCAGTAAGGACAACAATGGAAAGGAAAAATATCAGTAAACTGAAATGAAGGTAATTTTAATGTATGCTAAGGAAGGTCATTTGAATGCTTTTATGTTCAAGCGAACACAAAGCTGATACTCAACAAGTTTATAAGCAAATCAAATTTCATATATATACATTTCTTAAATGTGTAGGTAACAGTAAAACAAACTACCTTGCTTCAAGACATAAATCTCTTCCAAAGAGAGGTATTTCTCTGTTTCTATAATAACAGTTTTTCTTGAGTTTGTAGTATTTGCAATAGACATCTCTTGCTCTTCAGTGAGATCAATCACACCAAGAACAAGATTAGAAAAGAGAAGAGCTCTGTTTACAAGCTCTCAGTTAGAGGGGTCTGAAGTACCCTTCTGGACCAAACCAGGCTGTACTGCAGCACCCTCAAAGTCAATGCCAATTATTTGGCATTTCACTGCTCTAATCAGTTTACTTTCCCCCCTGCCAGTTGTTTTCCTCCTTCGTGCTACTGCACAGGTTTGGTTCTCTTTGCACTATGCACAGCTCACGTTTAGGTGTAAAGTACAGTGTAGAGCACTAGGAAAGTATCTATTACACAGGGGAGTTACCCAAGATTTCCTCTTGACACACAGATCCTGGAGCCATTTCAGTTTCTAGTTCTCATGAGCTGAAGTTCTACATTCCTGTTCATGTACTTTCTCAAGCTATTTAAAAAAAAAAAAAAAAAAAAAAAAAAAAAAAAAAAAGAGAGAAGTATCACATGCACCAAAATACTCTCCCTTTCACATACCCATCCCACATGGGACATCTGGAATGAAGCTTTCTCCAGAACAGACAGGAAGAACTTCCTAGATTTATTTTACCATATGAATTCAATTGAAATGTTCTCACTAGCTGATGAAGAAAACAGTTTTGCACTTGGAAAGTAAGGGTAAGCTTGAGACAGTCGCAAAGTGCAGGGGTGTGAAAAAAATCACTGCTCCTGACACCATCCAGCAGTGTCCTCGGGGGATCTGGAAAGCAGAGTTGGCAACAAGAGCAACATCGAAAAGACTCTCACTCAATAGCTGACTGAAATAAAAGTTGGTTTCTGCTAAGCTGATCCAGCTGGGTTTATCCTTGTCAAGAATATCACGCACGGCCAGCCCACGGCATATTACATGGCGGTAAGGATTCAACTCAGAGATCTCAGAAGCCAGCCTGTACCATCTGTAACACCAAGGGTCATATATAAGGTTTGCTCTGCAGAGGTTTAGTTAACATGAAAAATTAGGTTTCCAACAAAATACCAGCGTTAAAACTAATGGGTTCCTTTCCCTTATGCAAACAAGCCGTTTTGCTTCGTTATAAACCAGCACAACAGAACGTTCTCCCCAAAAATCCATCTTCTCCTCTCCATTCAGAAACAAATAGTTTGGCCCTCAATACAAGTAAGGCTCTATACTTGTTATTTCAAGCACTTGGCACCAGTTCCAGTGCGGTAAAAAAAAGGGGAGAGGTTCAGAGAGGAAAAAAAAAAAAAAATTCCTTTTTTCCTGTTGATTCATTTCAAAGACCCAGAGAACACACAAGAAAATTGGCAAACGTGATCAGATGGGTGGTTGCATTGCTGAGGTTTCTTCCACATACCAAATTTCACTTATTATTGTAGTTTCTTTTCCTCCTGAAATAACCACGTAAAGGTAGGTATGTGTACATTTATATGAAGCAAGCTGCACGAAGTCAGAGAAACAGAAATAGGAAAACGATTAAGTACACAGAGAAGTACGGCCAGGGGAAAGAAGATCAGCAGGTCTGAGTATTAGAAGGGCAAGAAATATGAAAGCAGAGAATAAACTGATACTGCTGACACTTTTCCAGGTTAAGCATATCTGGTACATCTGACTTCTTGTCAACTGGAATAAGAAGATATAAAAGGAAACCAGTTATGACATATATTTGTGTTATTGTACATAGCTAGGGTAAGGTTTTATCTTGCTTCTTGGGCCAGTATTTTATTGTCAGTATTCTGAGTTGCCTAAATCCACTGATAATAACAAAACCTGTTTGGGGGATTCAGAAATTATTTACTTACACGGAAGTAATTTGATCCAGAAGACAAGAGGGGTTCATCAGTCTGCAGTCATTGCAACATCATCTCATGTATTGAAATCGCTTGGTTTTTAACTGGTTTCCGACTGTCAGATTTTATTTCTTCAAAAACAATCAGCCTACACTTCAGACACACAGGAGTACAACTGTAGCTACGAGGGTTTCCTTATGGATCTCCTGAATAAGTTTAGGGCCTATAACAGGAAATCATCTGATAACAATGGATTCAAGAGACTGACAAACCCCATAACCTCTATTTTTTCCACTCAATACCATTGCAAAGCAATAACAATACTGAGACAATCATTTACCAGGCTCGCTTTCCCAAGGCAACCAGAACAGCCACGAGAAAGAGAAAGCCCTGTACAAAACCCACCTCAATCACCCTTCTGCCCGGTCAAAAAAAAAAAAAAAAAAAAAAAAGAAAAAAAAGAGAAAATCGACTCAAAAGCTTCAACACAAACCCCAGTCCTGACGCCCTTCCCTGCGTTCCCTGCCACTGTGCAGAGCATCAGGAACAGCACACACGTTAAATACTCCCGATACCGAGCAGCCTGTGGTGCCAGGAACGGACAGAGGCTTCGCAGCAGCACGAGCCAGCACAGTTCAGTGCCCTACCCACTTCTGTCACTCAGGAGTCACCCCTCCTGAGCTTGGCAAAGACCCCGATACCAGTGTCTCACCAACTCAGCACTCAAGTTCAATTTGTAGTTCAGCTATTAGCTGACCACAGGCTAACAGGGAAAATTTATACCAATCCCTCTCTAAGTGTTTTTAAATTCACAGAGAGAGAAAAGCTCAAAAATTATCATCACTAGAAGAGATGGATGATCTTTAATTGCTTTGCTTTTTGCCCGAGTCTGTGTCCTTATAAAACTTCCCATATGCTACAAGAAAGGCTCAGCACTCCCAAGAGCAGCGTCAGCTCAACGGAGACAGCTTCTCTGATTCATTTTCTGTCTTACCCTCCCCTAAGTCCTTTCAAACTCATTATTAAAACACTCCAGCATCACCTCAGTAAATTTACCTTGTCCTACGTATTACATTATTATTATTACATTTTTAGCAAGCGTTGTATTTTTCCAGTAAATAGACTGCCACAAAACAGTAGCCTAGAAAGATACCAGGCAGGCTTTGATATCTCCAGTTGCTTCCAAAAAATATCCAAAACGTATGGTTCTTAGTTGCAGTCACCTTTGAAGAAGTGGTTGGAAAGGTAAAAGGGTTATGTCAAGCAATAAGCAGAACAGTAATTAGATATTCTCATCCTCAGGTCTTCTGAGCTTATCTTCTCCCCAGCAGAAATCCCCTCTTTCGTTGTTTCACACCCCACAAAACCAGAGAACTGGACACGTGTGTGCTACTCTAAATTTCTTTAGAAATTAGAAAGTGAATGAAATCACGAAGCTAGGGAAAGGGTGACACATTAGGGAACAGGAGCAAGGTTTGTGCAGTTAGACTTGGCACATTCCTCCAGGAGCAGAGAATTTTTGAAGAGTCAATGGCACTAAAAGGGTTGTTTGCCATCTGCAGGATGGGCATGGCACAGGCAGCTCAAGGCGCGAGGACTTCTCAGGAATTTCAGGCAGGGTTTCAAGGCTAGTACACACAAAGTGTGCTCTACAGTGCTTCATCCTCCCCAGTCTTAGCTGGAAAGATTTCTTTTCCTGAAAACATCCAGTATTTTATATGAACTTGCTCGTAGCATGCACAGACCTGGATGAAGAAAAGAGGTTTTCATGTGTAGGAAGTTAGAAATCCAGTGGAGTAACTTCACGCACCCACATTGCCTCATGACACAGGTATCTTATCAAATATGGAGCTGGACAGACACTTGTCCCAGCCACCTGTTCTCAGCACAAATGAACTCTTGCACACATTAGTAGCATCTTCAAGGCCTTAAAAAGAGGAATACAGGAACAGAGGTAGAGTATCGACGGTCTCTTGCTGGCGGCAGCCATGACTTTGGTGTGCTCGGAGGGACTAGAGAAGTTTACTGCCAAAAAATGCAGCTGTAATGGGAGAATCAGATTCCCTCATGTGCATCAAGTAAATGTCACACCCCGGCACAGTGTCATGTCTCATTTTTCGGTAGCACTGATGACTATTTCACTAAGTAGTTAATCAGGGAACCACAGGAAAAGGAACTCTTGACTTGGCCCTGGCCAACGCTGAGGATCCAGCTCTTCATGCCTGTTTATTCAGCTTAACTTTGGCCCGCGGCTTCCCATGTGTTTTAAGTCTATCTTGGATTAACAGAAAAGAGAGTTTCTGTTAATCCAAGAAAGATTTTTGCAATCAAGAGCATCTTGAACTAAGTTCAGAAAGCCCCCTACACCTCAGAAGTGCAGTCAGAAAGAACACTATCCTTGCAGATGGCAGAAAGGTTACATAAAGACACTACTCTGAGGCTTCGAGCAGATGAAGCGGTACCCCAAACAGACAGCACCACGTCCTACTCCAGCAGGCTGACTGTAGAGGTAGTACGGAACAGGCCAAAACACTTTGAAGTACAGCTTGCAAAAGTTGTGATAAAGCCTTTGTCAAAAATGTCCTAGGTAGTAGCTTGCTAGAGACTCTGCAGGGCCAGTGGATGATCAAGGCAGAAAGGACCCTTCACTCAAGATAAGGCTACAATTTAAAAAACAGATTTTTTTAATTTTCTCTCCTCAGTTGGGAGGTTTCGGTGCTAGAAGTCTTTCTGCCCCCCCCTCAAGACACGGGGAGCCAGCGGCCTTGGAAGACCTACCTGAATTGGAAGTGCCAGTGGAAAAGGTTATAGCAAAGGTAGAAAGCCCTAACAGTGCCAAATCATGAGCAGAGGGCAGTGTGCAATCACATTTTAAATTAATTCCAAGAAAAGAACTGAACTTCTATCTTTTCTACCATTGGTTTAATATCTCATTTTGACCCCTGTTTAATCTTGCAAGGGAGTCTTTAAACTGACCTTTCTGAAAGGGCATAAATATAATCTCCAAATTACTGTTCACAAGGAAATTCCTCTTTAAAATGTTTTGCTCTGTGCACCAGGACAAAAAAACAAACAAACAAAAAAACCCCAAACAAACAAACATGTGAAATGAAAAAGGCACAAGACTTCTGCCGTGTAACTTGCAAAGGTCTTCATTACAGAGCAGGATTTTCAAACTAGGCTAAAAAAGCCAGGTATGTAAATCCGTCCAAAAAGGTTAATTGGGTATCTGAGAATTCCTTCACAGACGCCTCTAAAAATCTTATATTCATCACAAGTGGGCTGGTTTAATCAATTCCGATGTCACTGTTTAATGCGGCAAATCTGGAGAAGTTTGCAGCGGTGCAGTGCTGGATCCGGACAGATTGGATTAATTTCCCCTACTCCCATTCAACAAAATTTTGGCACTTCCTAAAATAGTCTGGGTGAATCATCCAATACAACCCTTCTCTCCCCACTAAGTACAGACTGGACTGAGCGACCTTGTTTAGGACAGAGGTTTAACTGAAGCTGTGTACAAACTTGGTCGCGCGTTTTCTCGCTCACGTCCCTCATCAACACCTTCAATCTCAGCAGAATAACCTGCTTTTAAGGGATTGGGTGTCAGCTCCTTCGCTCTAATTTTTTTTCCTGCTCTCCTCAATTGCAGACAAATCCTGCGCCTGGTTCCTCTTTGTCAAGTGGTTGTGAAATCACAAGTTCCCAGCAAACCAGCAAAAAGCTATGGCTGGCACTGCCAACGTAACACAGATGAACTGCATTAGCTCAGGCTCTATTATAAACCGCTACATACTGTGGCACTCAGGCTATGGTAATAAGAAGAAGGTCAATTATCTTACTCAGAGCTGTGAAGATAAATTCACATCTGCAATTAACACTGCACCACCCAACCTGAAAACAGAGCCTGTCTCTCCGAGCTCATCATCCATGGGGAGGCTGGAGAGGGGCGAGCGGAGAGGAACCAACTCACGACAAGGATCTAGAAGGGAATTGACTTTCTCTTCTCTTCTGATACTAGTGCGCCTTACAGTCCGGGACATTTGAAGTAGCAAATCTGAAAGTTGGGAACTAGTCTTGTATGATGTAACTTCCCTCAGCTACTCGTAACTTGAAGGTAAGTTTTCAAATGATACCGCTGAGAGCGAGAAATATTCATTTTCACCTTTTGAACTGAGAGATTGCCAAACAGAGCTGAACGGACACACTTTTCTTACGTGCCCAAGGACTCCACTCACAATTAGAATTACTGAGAAATGAAAATACAGAAAAGCAAAGTTCCTGCAATAAAATACTTACAGAGCTCTAAAAGGTTGGAAGGCCATTTAATTTCTCATGATGCAAGTGCACTTGAACTCAGTCCTTTCTCTTAGATTCTGATCTATTTGCCTTTTTTTTGCATTTCCCGTAGGACACACCACTACAATTTTCCCTTGATGTCTGCCATTTCTGAAAGCCCAGAGGAAATTACAAGAATAGCCTAATACAGCTGAAAAATGAAGCAATCAATAGGCACTAAAATGGAAAATTGCATACATGTATATTACATTAACTACACAGAAATACGTCTTCCAGGAGACTTTTCAGTAACTTGCACAAATAAAATCACACTCAAAAAGTGCTTATTAATGTTATGGGGAATAAAGTTGTTTTTAATGTGATTTTTACTGATGGCTTACTCATTTATTTTTGAGTATGCTATAATTAGTTGCCATTGCAACAGTTTAGGTTAAAAGAAATAAAAATCTGAGGCTATGTAGGTCAACATCAAGATTGGTTATGATTTTAAGGAGAAAAACAAATCCTAAGGGCTTCTAAAGGCTGCTTTTCCAACAATTGCAGATTCCCAGTTACGCAAACCCTTAGTTATAGGATGAAGTGAGAACTGGAGACGCTAATTAGTATTTCAGGTATGCAGAAAGAGGGAGGGGAAAACCCAAGACAGTCTCAGCATTTACCAAATGCATTTTGAGCAATTCTTAATTCAGAGTTTCCTGCAGGTGTTGTTCTGACAGTACCACAAGAAGCGCAAATAACGGAGCAGAAGATGATAAACAGGGGTGGCTATCCCTGTCATTTTTTCATAGAGAGAGGCATAAATCTGGCCGTTTATCCCAAGGTTCATATCCTTAGTTGACACAATTGAAGAGAAAGCCGCTGTTCATCCACGGAGCCGAGGAGCCGCTCTCCCCTCATCAGCAAACAAACAGACACATCCTGCTTTTTCCACCCTGCGTCTCCTTTCTGCGGCTACAGCCTCTCAAGAGGAGCTTTCGCCCCAAGATGATTCTCGACGAGAGACCCATTAACACAACAGGCTTTATTAGCCATATATTCAGCTCCCTTCAGTCAAAAACACAACTGTCTAATCTGTACTTTTAACCAGAGCCAGAAGTGATGTTTTGAAGCATCCCAGTAAACATGTGAATGCTCTTCATGATGAAGAAAGAGATTTTAAAGTTTCTGTACAGTTATCTAATGCTAATGTCAGATAGAAACGTATTATGAATAATATTAAGCTCTAGTCACTTGATATGTTCTCAAACAGGATATAATAATCTCTCAAGCTTCCCCTAATCTATATATCCTCTTAAGAAGGAGATTAATTTTCATGCTCATTCATAAGCAAGTCACAGAGTCTATGTAACGAACATTATCCAAATACATCCAAAGAATGTCTCATTTTTAACCCAGGAAGCATCCCCTCCAGAGGCCAGAGAGTCCCTTGTGGACAAGAAAAAATGTTTAACTTCCTTAGCTATGCTTCCTAAAATATTTCTCTGTACTCAAGAATATGGTGTACTATAAGAAGTTATTACACACACTGTGGATATAGGTCATTGAAGTTTCTCCCTGGGGATTAAATAGAAAGAAAAAAAAAGTGCTGTGAACTTAGCCTCCAACAGCACACAAACAGCAGTAAATTGGTTCTGCTGCATCTCTGTATTCTAGTGACGTACTTCAGCAGATTACCGAAGGTGTTAGGGGGGCACTACGCTTCCTCCATCCCTGAAGTTTGAAGGAAACAACTGCTGGTAACGGCACAGTCATCTTCCTTCAACTTTTCAAAGCTCTTCCCCGCCTTGCAGTCTAACAGAACTGTAGACATCTCATTACAGAATACCGTGGGGTTTAGCAAACATTTATCCTTTCCTTTCTACTCGCCTCCGTCTGAGGATCTAAGTTTACAAGAAGCTCAAACACAAACCATGTGGGACGACTCTTACCTTACTCAGAGGTTTATTTGAGGAGGTGCTGTTCAGGTAAGTCAGATGCTGGAGCAGACAGACTGACCTTCAAGCAGGCTCGCCAGCCCTCCCTGCTTTCTGAACTCCACAGTCTCCACCTGTTTGCTCTACACTTCTCATGGCAGGGCTGTGAACAACTGTATCTAAAGCAAACAGGCAGATAAGGACCGTTTCCAAGAGAGCTGACCGCGTATGGCACTAACGTGATACGCAACCACCTCGTGTGAGGCTGTAGAACCAAGACAGCCACTTGGGCAAGCGAGATCAATTCTCTGCAATCTGAAAGCAGATAAGAGAATACAGATGTTTAGCCCCATTATTTAATTTACTACTGGGAAGCATTCAACTGTTACTGTAGGGACTGTGGTCCAAAAAAACCCCTTATTCAGAAATGAAAGAATACTATCTCCCTCCTATTGTTCACAGCCATTATGCTCCCTTTGTTCCATTCATTCTCGAACAGATGTTGGAGCTGGAGGCTTGTGGACAGTTTCTCAGTTTTAACCAATATATTTCACACAATTCAGCATGGATTTCTATAATCAGAAGCCTCTCTAATCCAGTGTGGAAAGACCTCTTTGATTTTTAAACAGAGAAAAAAAAAAATACTTGGTCTTCCAACTAACAAGACTTGTCATGTAAAAAAGGGAAGTGGAGTTAGCAATACGCTCTCTAGCATTTTTCTAATATTCTTTCATGAAGACTTAACGTTTTTAGGCTTAAAGATATTTTCTGGTTTCCCACATTTAGCAAGTTTGGCAGGAAATAATTTTATCATCTAGTATTCAAACATAGTATCAGGCAATATGTTCACAGCAATTGTTCATTAAGTACCCTGTCTAGAAACTAAAACAATTTAATTGCTTGGTAACTCCTCTCTTCTACTATCATGATGAATTCAGTTTGTCAAGAGAGATTAATCTCATGAATCCTATTAAACTTATCACAGGTTTGTTTTAATTTTAGAACACACCTTCTTGCTGGAATGCAGATTGCATCAGGGCTGAGGCTAAATGAAAAGGCAAAGGTTGGGTTGCGTTGCAAGCGCTCACTAGTCCCACCACGTACCATCGGGGGGTCGGGGTGTGGGTATTCAAAGTCTAAGCAAAAGGAGAAGCCAGCTCTGTGGTGCAGCTCTGGGCCCAAAAGGGTTGGTCAAGGCCTGGCCCAGGCTGCCCAGGGCAGGGGTGGAGTCCCCATCCCTGGAGGGACTGAAAAGCCATGGAGATGCGGTGCTGAGGGACATGGGTTAGGAGTGCCCAGGCACTGCTGGGGAAACGGTTGGACTTGATGATCTCAAAGATTCCTTCTAACCAAGAATTCTGAGAGCCTACTATCATCAGGGTGGGAACCCAGCACAGACATTCCAGGTATGGGAACCAGGAAAAGAAAGGGCTGAATCTGGCAGCAGCGCTTGCGAGCTGGTGTGGCAACAGCGCTGGGTCTGAACTTAGTGAAGTACTGAATCTAGGGTAAAGCTCAAGGGCATTCGTTACCTGTTTGCAGCCTCTCACTTTCCCTTTCCTTTAAATGCAGCCTCAGAAGATGAGAACTAAGGTGAACAGCACAACTTTCCCAACTTGCACCCCCTCCCACACAACTGCCTCTAGAGCAAAGCGCTCTCCTTCTAAACCAGTGAGCGTACCTCAGATGTGAGTGCGTTTCTGTTTTCTCCGCATCGCCCATCCTGCCAAGATTCGGGTAGACTCACATTCCTTCTAGGTCACCTATGGAATCACAAGTTCAGGATTTTTCAGTTTCTTGGACTGAAAAAAATCCCCTGCTGCTGTTGTTGTAGACACCCCTGATCAGGAATAATGGAGTTGCAAAGAGGGTAATTTACTTCCTTTCTTGTGGAGTATTTTTGAAAGGGCAAAACTGATGCAAATACAAGCTTCTGAGGTCTTCCTACCAGAAAATGTCAGGTTTTGGATTGGTGGTGTTTACTGACAAAACCTGAAGTGAAACCGCTTAGCCCCTATGAGGGAAACCAATTTGGAAAATCCAAGAATTGGGTTGGAAGAGCAAAACAGAAAATCCAGATAGAGAGGATTTTTGAAGGGAAGGGGAAAATGCAAAACCTGACACGTCTAACAAGACAGTACTTGATAATACTGCACTTTCTGAATAATCCTCTAAATACTACCTTCTTGCTGAATCTCTCACCAGTCAGGACTCCTTTCTTGCTGAACAAGTACAACCTGAGGCTTTTTGTACCCAGGCACGCACATGATTCTCCCACTTCAACTCTGGCAGATCTGCCTTCGTATTACTCTGCATTCTTACCACTCTTGTAACATAAGGAGATAAGGAAGGTGAAGCACGGCCCTAAACCTTTGCCCAACAAGCAGTGGTTATTTCTTTGCCTCTATTTACAAATTTACTGAACAATGGCTTTCTTCAGCTCTGAGAGCGGTTGGAAACATTCAGCCTCTTACAGTAAGGTCATTTTCTTCGTGCAAACAACAACGGAATTAGTACCGGCTTTTCCAAAGAGCAAACCCCCACATTTTGTAAAGATCTTACAAGCCTTGGAAAGGTGCAAGAGGCCAAGGCAACTCTTTGAGCAGCTGAGCATTTTCATTTGCCTACCAGTTTACCTGCTTGCAACCCTGCAAGAGAATAGTACAACCCATCATCTGCATTACTACCCTCCACAAGTTGCACAAGTTAATTGTCAAAAGACCTTCCTGATACTATTCTAGCCCAGAACTTCAATTCACTAGAGGCTTCCTTCAAGTAAAATTTGGAGAAGAGTGAACACAAGTTTTACACTGATAATAGCAGTTACAATAAAGATCTGTGCTTTGACCTTATGGTAAAGATCTTGGACCTTCGAACAAACCACAAGTCAGCGTAAAGGCTGGTGGTGCTAATTCTGGAGAATCAAAGTCAGAGCCATTCAGTACAACTACCATCTATTAGCACTTCTGCATATCCCTGAGAGTTTCACAGCACAGAATTTAATTGCCCCAACCGTGTCTGGTTTTCACAACTGAGACATGAACATTTGTGCATAACTGCGGTCGGAAAAATGTCAAAAATCATATTAGGTTCCTACCTAATTCAAATACAGCCTGCTGGGTCTGGGAAGTCTCTTTCCATACATTTCCTTAAGGTCCGCAGCTGAACAGACACGTGAGGTTGCTCCCTTTGACAGAGAGAAGGGAACTAAAGGTTCAGGGAAAAGAAACCATGTGCTCAGAAACAACAGCAGAGCCACGTTGGAGCCCATGTCTGCAGATTCTTTGGTTCTAGTGGTTCAACCAGTAGGACGTGACACTTTCTGAACTGTAAGTTCTCACAAAAATCCAAGCGAAGGGAGGCTAAAGAGATAGAGAAGATGAGGAGAAAGGAATGACATTTCTCTACCCTGTATTTTCCCCATAGTTTACATGTAGAAAAACAATCACAGTTCATGTTTATCAACTTTCAGTTTCCTCTTTCACTTGTCACACTAAGTGAAAACTCGCTGGTTCATTTGAAATGTATGTTAATTGCTGCCCATTATCACTTGTCTTGATTCTATTCTTTTTGTCCTCCCCTTAAGAGACAGGAAAGAATGATGGAAGGAGGTTGAGTCTATGTGTGCTTTGGGTGAGGGGACAGAGAAATTGCTACCTTTTAATAATTGATGTCAATTAAGAGAGCGAGTCAGAACAGCCAGAAACCTCTCAGAAAATGGCCTGGCAGGTGATGTGAAAAGCTCTGTGGAATAGAATAGCTTAATCTGGAAAGGCTCTTAAAAATCATCTTTTTCCACCTCCCCTGCCATGGGCAGGGACACCTCCCACTAGAGCATGTTGCTCAGAGCCTCACCTCTGTTGCTGAAGTTCTGTGCAGGTACCAAGATTTAATGTTTCCACAGAATCTCGATTTATTTTGTGAAGGGATTCGGAGGTGTGACCAGTCCTGTCGGCTAACCCTCTGTTCCAGACAGATTTCATCCTTTAACCCAAACAAAGGGAAACAAGAGCAGGCTCTGCAACAGTCACCTCAGAGCCTGTAGCAACAAACCTGCACCCAAAGCCTGAGCGAGTTGAACAAGAGGCAGCCTTTCCAACACCGTCTTTTCCTTTGATGTGCAAGTAATTCATCTCTCCTGACCAGCCCCCTAACACTGCAGCCAAGCCACACGAAGCTGTGAGCGTTTGAACCTCAACCCCAGTCTGTCTTCTCCAAGCAGGATGACCTGAAGCTTTGCCCAGGTCACAGACGCATCTATAGAGCTTCTGATCTTTTCACGCGGCGAAGGGAAGCCGTGAGATGAGAGGAACACATTTCTCCTTGCGTGCTCTGTAGAATTTCTCACGTACAAGCCTCACCCTCTAGAGGTCTTTCAACATCAGATGCTCCCAGTTCCAAAAAAGCTCTCAGCTTTGAGAGCTGAGCCTCGGTTCACAGGGTTGCTTTTATTCTTACTCCTGTAGACAGGCTCACACGCTCGAGGTGGTAAATTATTCATTCTGCACATTCTCAATCTAGGCCCCAGCATCACATAAACTGTTTAATGCTGCAAAATCAATATATTCTGAAAGCTACAGTAGTCTGTGGCAAGCTGTTGAGTTTTGAATTCTTTCTCTAGTGATGCAACTTACCCATTTTTGCTGGTTTTCAATTAAAAGTAATTTTTGAACAGCAGCACACTATTTTAGAGGACAGCAGACTGCAGGAAGTATTGATGTTGTAGTTACTCAACACTGTGATCTTGCCCCTGCACTTGGCACTGGGGAAGCTGCACCTTGAATCCTGGGTTCAGTTTTGGGCCCCTCACTCCAAGAAGGACATGGAGGAGCTGGAGCATGTCCAGGGAAGGGCAGCAAAGCTGGGGAAGGGTCTAGAGGACATGTCTGGTGAGGAGCAGCTGAGGGACGTGGGGTTGTTCAGTCTGGAGAAAAGCAGCCTGAGGAGAAGCCTTCCTGCTCTCAACAACTCCCTGACAAAAGGTTGGAGCCAGGTGCAGTCAGTCTCTTCTCCCAAAGAAAAAGCAATAGGATGAGAGGAAACAGCCTCAAGTGGGGCCAGAGAAAACCCTGCAAGGGCTGTCAAGGCCAGGCCCAGGTTGCCCAGAGCAGGGGTGGATTCCACATCCCTGGAGAGGTTTAAAAGCTGTGATGTGGTGTTTAGGGATGTGGGTTACTGGTGGACTTGGCAGTGCTGGAGTAATAATTGGACTCAATGATCATATAGGTCTTCTCCAGCCTAAATGATTCTATGCTATTATTTTCCCCAATTTCATTGTGACTACACACATACTGAGAGTTAAGTACCTGCAGAATGTAGACTTTCCATCAACAACTTAAATCTTTAGCCTCTGGAAGGTGTTATATGCACCCATGATGTCTTCTCTAAAAATGCAATAAGAGAAATTCATTTGTATATTCAGATCGAAGACCACATATAAATATTTTTTTTTTTTGTAACCAAGAAGTTAGTAAACCCAATTAGATTTTAAAATTTGGCCATAGACTATGCACACAACCCCAGGTCACAGTTCTCTAAGTACTCCTATTCTGGTCTAATTTCAAACAAGTGGTGTTTCCGGGCACAGAGCTAAAAGCAAGGACAAAAGCGAATGCTAATGAGCGAGGCTTCACCTCAGCCCCAGTAAAACCCCGGGCTGCTTCACTGAACCTCAATTCTGGTCCCTTACAAAGGCCAGGCAGAGCACTGACTTTTTCCCATGACCACCCAGGAGCGGGTGTTCCCCTTCACGTTTGGCTTATTATTTAAGCCATAGGAAGGAAAGACATTACGTGCTTGTCAGTTCTGTGCTGTCCTACTGCCTTCAATTGATTAACGCAAAATTCAATTTCATGCTGATCATCCCAAGGGCTCACTACACGTAGTCGGCTCGGGTCCTGCTGTGCCCCGAGCGCTGCAAAACCCGCCTTCTTTCAGAAATTATCGCGTCTTATTCACTGCAAGAGTCTCCTGCTCCTCCATGGCAGGCTCATTGCCACCTGCGGTGCTGTGCTCAGACACCAGGACTCTGACCTGGCCATAACCAGAAGAGAAAGGAAATCTCAACAGCATAACAGATGTTGTACAAAGGGTGGATAAATCACCATCAGGAAGAGTCCATCCTTCTTTCAACCAGCCTGTCTCCCTGTATGAATGCCTACATTCTGGAAACGCAGAATCTAGGGACGTCCTCCTTGGCAACAAGCACAGCAGAGGCAGGCACTGGGAAAACCCAATCAGCTAATTTAGAGCTTGGAGCAAATCGGGGTGATTTTAATTTGGTGAGTGGTGGGTATCAGGGTTTATTTCAAAAGAAGCACTGCAGCAGCTGGGTGTCTGCAGCACACTGTAAGAAATCAGGTCTCTTCACTGCACAGAGTGTGTAGTATATATATATATATGTATGTATATATACACACACAGAGAATGTAAGGGGAAGAAGAGATCTGAAGTTCAACAGGGCTGAAGCAGAATGTCCAAAATAGTTTATAAAGCACGCACAAGACCCTCCAGAACTGGTTACGCATGGTCCAGGAACAGTTGTGCAGTTACAGGGAAGTTTAGAGATGGGGAGTGACTATTCTTCGAAGCCCTTTCTAGGCCTGGGCAGGTGGAGAAGAGAGGGGAGCAGGACGATAGAGAACGTCGCAGGCTGTGGCAGCTGCGCGCTGGCCAAGGAAATCCTGCCTCCCTCGCAGCCAGTACCTGCTCTGTTTTCCCTCCTCCTCAGAGGCACTTGCAGGTGGTTCACCCTTTCCCTTGTCTTCACTTCCACGCTCTTCCTTCAACCCAACACTCAAGGGTCTGCAGGAGCAGCACCATCCAGTTCCTACCACCAAAATAACCTGCTCTGCCTCAGCTTTCAGAATCTATATCCTCCTCCTCTTCACTGCTTTGTGCTGGCGAGGGACTGCGCGCTCCAGCCCGGCTGGATGTGAATCTCTGCCTGCGCGCTTCCGCATCGGCTCTCTGATAGGACTGTAGACAGAGTATAGAGCTCCTGTATGGCTGGCCCTCAGTGCTCACTCAGCAAGCCTTTGCATTTTGAAACTTGAGCCTTAGCCAAGGAAAAACCCAAGACTATCTCTACATATTTCTCCACTTGTCTTTAACTAGAGGTATTTTTAAATTACGAGCCTGGCAGATTATTCAAAGCGTGCCTCTGGAAAAAACACAAAACGTGTGCTACCTCATTTAGGACAGGCAAAAGCATTCCAAAAATTACAAGCATGAGTCATTTGAAGATGATACTAAACAAAGGCAGGATTTGCTTCAAAGACAAATGGTAAAAGGAAAACACTCCCAATAGGTCCCAGTGGCTGCTTTGTGCTGGGCCACCAGGCATCTTAGCAGAAGACTTAATCAACATGAAAGTCTTTAAAATCCTATTTGTCATACTGCACAAATAATCATCTTGTGCTTTCCTTTTGCCCTGCCTGCCCCTGTGTAGCTTGGTGAATAGTGAAGAATGTTTCTTCAATGATTACTCAATAAAGATCACAAAATTAATCAGATAAATTATTCAAGACATTATTTGCCAACTTTTGCTGCTCACATTGCAAGAAAGAAATTGAGCTCCCGAGAATGTTACACACAAAAAGGTCGTGCCTGCAAAACAGTTTTGCCAAATCTTAATCAGATTATTATTTAGCGATCTCCATGTCCAAATAGCTCCTACTGCCCAGAGAAAGGCCAGTACAAGTGACAAAATAGAGGTTTGCTCTCCAGCACCAAAACGGGGAAAAAATACATATATTTATCTTAAAGGTCGGTTCAGTCATTGAAGAGTTGCCTAGCAACATTTCCTAGCAACACCACTGCAGAAAAACCACAGCGAGCACTCTCCTACGAGTCAATTAGAAATGGTAATTTGTATGGGAAGATCCCACCGTCCATTCCAATTAGAAACAACAATTCTTTCCTCATCCCCATTCTTTTTTTTTGTATTAAAAGCTTTGTACATTCATCTCTCGTTTCCTTTTGCTCTGCCTTCCTTCACTTCTCCTTCCCAGGTAACAAAACTTTACGTCAGCAGCAAGTCAACATCGACAGGATGAGGAGCAACACCTAGAAATATAATACATCCTTCATCTTCAGTTCCAAAGCAATTATCGGCTTCTCCTCTTCTGCCAAAGAAGCTCCAGAGACACAGCTGGCTCTTCAGCACTCTTCAGATGTGGAGATAGTTTCAAGGGAAGAGTCCTATAGCAAGCTGTAATTCTAGCACTAGAAGTTGTTTTCTGCTTCCCAAAGTTCACCCGGCTGTAGCTGGGGAACTTCTCTCCATATCCTGAAGCTCAATGCGATTAGGGAATGTGGCATTGCACCAGTAAACTACTACTTTTCTCCGTCATAGTCTCTCTAAGCAATAGCAATGGATAAAAAATGCTTTGGGTTAAAAAAAAAAAAAAAAAAAGTAATTAAACTGCTTGGTAATTTCATGTCATTTAATGGTATGTGCTCTGAAATGAGATTTGAAAACTAAAAAGCCTGGCAAATCCTTGAGATGGGAATGATCACCTATTTAAAGCCTTTCATACTTGAATCTGTCAATCTCAGCACTGAAATTAAATGAAGGGAAAGAGGAAAGAAGAAAGTGATCCTGTGTGGGCTGGTGACTGATCGAGGTTTAAACAGTCTCATTTACTGATCTCTCCAATATACTGTAATGAGAAAAAATAGATTTCCTGCTGTCAAATGACCATAATTTTTCAGTTGTTTACTTTCTCCAGAGCCAAAAAGCTATCTCCTACTTAATTGCTTCCAAAAACTATTACATGCTTTCAGTACCGTTTTTCCTACACCCTCCCTCCTTTACATAATTTGCTGGCAATTTCAGGAAGACATCTCCCTCCAAGTTTGAGGGAGATGAGCTTCAACACAACGCTTACCTACAGACTTCACCCATAACCTACTCACTTCCTAACAAGCTGCAAGCTCACAAAAACTTCAAGAATTAGAGAAGTCCCTTCAGAGTCTTAGATCCCAAAACACATTTTCGCAGGTTAAAACTCTGAAAGCAACCAGCAGCACCGACCTGCCCATGGCCTGGGACGCCTTCACCACTCAAGCACCGGTCAGTGCAAGCACTGCGCTGCCATTGCTGAAAATCCTCCTCTTTGGGAAAGAGAAAAGAGCTGGGAGTCAGAGCCAGCATCTACCACAAGCGACATGCATCAGGTCAGTGTTAATTTTCAAAGCTGCAAGTCCTAAAACACTAAGCAGGGGGATGGGGAGAGACTAACTTTGCCTTATCTGTCCCCCTACCTCAGACAGGGTCGGCTGTGACCCAAACCGTTCCCAATGTGACCATAGCAGCCACCAGCGATGGAGATGCTGCTACCTCCAAAGACAAATCATTTCAGTGACTCATTAACTTGTCTGTTAAAACCAAAGCTCTGCTATATTCAAAGTCATTCAAGACTCACTTAAAAGAAAAAAACCTAATTCTTTTGGCAGACTTCACGTGGCCCATAGGATGTCTCCCATAACTTAGTTTCTATTCACAAGCAAATTTCTGTTTTTCCCAGTTTCCAAATCCCAACGCACGTGTGCAATCGCGACCGGCCTCTTCCTCTTACAACACAGGATGGACAATGGCTCAGGGATATTTCCCGGCCACCCTCCTACAAAAGACACCCTCAGTTACCAACACTTCCAAGAAGGTACGGCTGCTTTGCAGTGTCTAACACAGCTGAGAAAACACAGCAGGCGTATCTGGAAGTATCTGATTTCAAGTTGAGAGATAACGCGATAGCTCGAGCAGCACCAGCTTTATAAACACTATTAAGAGAAAGCTTATTAGTCTGTGAATCCTACATGGCAGATCTGCAACCCTCCGGCTGACTACAGCTAACTACTTATCTCACAAAGCCCACAGCAAAACTATTCAATAGTAACATAAGGGGTAAAAACCATCACTGTGTGTTTTAATGTACAGCTTGTCAAAGTTATTTGAAAGGTCTATATAGCCTTTAGCAAGGAAAAAGTTCCCCACGCTTGCCTGAGAGGAATATATTTGGTAATAAGGTAGTATAATCAAAAAGCAGACCTTCCTCCATAGCGAGCGCATTTTGACGCGCTGATTTATGTGACAGCATCCGGCATCAACTGGAGCTGGGAGATGGATCTGCCTACATCTTTCCTTTAAAGCAGACACAGTAAAAATACCAAAAGAGCATTGAATCTCCAGAGCTGGCTTAGGAGAAAACAAACCAAAGCAGGTTAAATTGTGCAACAGCAAAAAACAAATGCACTGAGTATGATGGATTCAAATGAAAGGGTCTGAAACAAATGTCACCATTCCCAGGTGAACACATGAAGAGATAACCAGGGGCCTTCCCTCCCCTTATCTTCTCAACCTCTCCAAGAGTCAGTGTTCCCTGCTTTGAGGCTGCAAGTCTGCTCCCCACTCCTCTCGCCATCCCCAGTTGCTGCTCATGGGGTGCTTGCAATGCACCTCGGTCTCTCCCAGCCAAGCACTGGGTCTCTCCAGGAAGGAAGCAGCCCTCCTGCACAGGATCAACCCAGGGATCAGCAGAGACAGAGGGGGACCTTGCTCTCTTTTGCCCAATTCTAGCTTTAAAAAAATAAATGGACCCATGAAGAGTGAACAAAAAAAAAAAAAAATCACATCCCCTTAGCTAGCACCACTGACGCTCGCTGGACATGGATTCAACTTGACAAAAGTTAAATGTCGTTAAGTGGTTGGAAGTTACTCTTCCAAAGCCACGATTTGGGATTATGTAAATTCTGTATTAAGAGCAGAGGGAGCGATTTATAGTCTTTTACCGAAATTGCAGCACTGAGACTGTGTTTGCTCATCCCTCCAAAGGCCAGAGAAGACTTTTACAAAAGAAATGAAAAGGTAAGATTTGAAAGGTAATTCTAGAATTTAAATGAGCAAGTGGTGATTATGCCTACAGTCCTTCATGACAGACAAGGGTTTTGTTACAAAGTTAGGCTGGAACCAGCCCAACTCAACTATCAGAAAAAATAGAAAGAGAAAAAAAGAACAAACCAAACCAAACAAAAACCCCAATAAAACAAACAACTTCTCCGCATTAAAAATATCATTATGCCAACGGTCCAGAAATCCAAAATGCCCTCTCTCATAGGAACAGGAGGGTAAGTGAATAGGTCACTGGAGAGCCCCATTTAATCCTAAAAAATTTCAAAGCACCCAGAAGGGATCCTGTAGGGTAATACACTGGCAAGATGAAAGGCATTACAGACTCTGCATCCCAAATTCCTTTATGTTCTTCAAATGCACTCAGCCATGGCAAGCACCAACTGTTCCTCTTCTCAGCGGAGTTAACTGCTCCACACTGACCCTGCTGCAGTCCCAGGGACTCGGAAATTCAGCTTTAGCCATGCTTATTTGACAGGGATGAACCAGAGCCAGAAAACAGGACAGAGGGAAAACAAGATGACAGAACCAGATGACGGCTCCCCAGGCCACAGCCCAAGAGGAGCAGTGGCCTCCCTCCCAACACCCCTGGCTTTCAGCAGCTCGACCTGCAGGCTTCCCAGGGTCCCCAGAGCACAAGCTACCTCAGCTCCTTCGGGAGAAAGCACTCAAGTCTGTACTGCCTTTTGGTAGCTAAGCAAGAGGAATCCTCCCTTTCCTTTTTTCAACAGGGAAAAATGTATAAAATAAAATGGAAGTTCAAAGTCTGCCTTTGTTACAAAGAGAAAAAATGCGTGTGAAGAATATCGGAGAGCAGTTATGAAATAAGTCTAGGTCACTGACAAAATGTGACAGCCTCTGGGCAAAACCCACAAGCTTTCCTGAAGACATCTATCCTCAGTATCACGTCCATTCTTGTTTTAAGTTCTTTCACTGAGAAACCCAAGTGCCTAAATGGTTATTTGTGGAATACTAATAGCCACAGTTTGCAATTGAAATGAAGGCAGCAGAAACCACGCAGAGAATCCTTTTTGTAAGTCAGAGGGTTGGGATAGGATGCAGGCTGCTAAATGTCAAGAAGCAGAGCTGTGGCAAAAAAAAAACCAAAAAACAACATCCCAACATTTATTGGAGCACACTGCCACTCTGAAAAGGAGCTTTGTCTCACAGATAACCTACAAACTCCCACCTAAGCTTCCATCAAAAGTTCCACATTCGATGCAAGTTCCCTGGTCATTAGACACACACCGGGTATGCCACTGGGCAAAGCTTTACTGACAACAGAAATTTAGTACCATCACCTCGACAGACAATCAAAGGGAAGGGATGAGAGGGAGACAGAAGAGATCTCATCATAATACAAATTTTTTTTTTTACATTAGTACAAACTGCTCAAAGCCAAATCTCTGATTCATTCATTAGACTCACAATTTAACCTAAGAATGCAATGGGGGTGTGGGGTGGGGGTGGTGGAATCTGTCCCTTCTATGGATAAAAGACTTCAGTTTCTAAAAAGAGTCGTTTGTTTAAGATGACCGCACATTTGTCAAGTCCTCTCTTGTCAAAGGAACTACAAGTTCCTAGCAGAAAACAGTCTCACACAACAGCATCTGCAGAGAGATGTAAAACAGACTCGTGAGAAAACCTTGTTTTCTTGAGCAGATTGCTTGTTGAGCAGCAGGTATTTTCAGAAGAGGCTATCTCCGGGTCTTCCTCAAGTGAGAAGAAACAGTTTAGGACTGGAGAGAGGAAAATCTGAATGCACTTGCAACTGATCCTCTAACTCTTCAGAATCTAAGCACTAAATGAATGCACCTTTAATTGCCTGGCTTTCCAAACTACCTAAGGATTTTATTGCTGAGTGGAGTGGCCACTACCTGACTCATCTTCCCTGCCCATTCTTTGAAAAGCATAAAAAGAATAAAAGCAGCCAGAGAAGACCTCTCCCCCAGGCCGAGGAGGAGCAGTACTTCCCTTGGCTCTGGCTCCTCTCTTCAGGCAGTTTGCCTTCACCCAAACTTCAGTCAGAAGAACACAAGGTGTCAGGTGATCAGAGGCAGGATTTGGGTGGATGCCCACGCCAGGGACAGAAGGCTGCACACCACCCCTCCAGCAAGCCAGGGGAGCAAGCGGGAGCTTGGCCTGTCGCTCACTCTCCATTCTCCCAGGGAGGCGAGAGGGAGCAAAATCTGCTGCTGCTCAGAGTCAGAATCTGCCAACTTGCACATTTTCCCTCAGAGAAAGGAGAGCAAGGGGAAGAAGTTTTGCAGAGAACACTTTTTGCCTCCTCTGATTGCGGCCTTATTACCCGTCAGGGCTCAGTCTGCTTCAGTCAGTATCTTCCCAGCAATGACTCCTGAGCAGAAGGTGAGGCTAAAACAGGTTGAAGTCCCCTCACAACACTGAAATGGAAAATCATCCACAGGAATACGGATCAGCTGTAACAGTGGCAAAGATTTAAGATGTTTGGCAAGCCTGAAGTAAGGGGCACAGCTACCCAAAGATGAAAAGGATCTGGGAGATGACAGAGCAGCACACTGCCTGGAAGGAACTGCTGCTTTGAAAGGCACAGAGAAACCACATTTCCAAACAGCAAATCTCAAGGTGTTCAAGTATACCTACACCAGAACCACCCACACGTTTCAAGCCACATGCAGGGGTGAGGGGAAAATGTACAGATTGTTCACACAGCCTGTTAGTGCAGAAGACCAGCTTTGTATGATTGGAAGTGCTTAACAACGTGCCAAGTATACTGTTCCCGACCAACCTGCAATGAGAGATGGGAGAGAATCGTAGAATCCTGGAACAGTTTTGGTTGGAAGAGACCTTCAAGATCATCAAGTCCAACTCTTAACCCAGTATTGCCAGATCATCCCCAAACTCCATCCCTCAGCACCACATCTCCACAGCTTTGAAACCCCTCCATGGATGGGGAATCCAGCCCTGCCCTGGGCAAGGCCTGGACAATCCTTGAGGGGGAAGAAATTTTTTCCCATATCCAACCTAAATGTCCCCATGCTCCACTGTTCAGAGCATCCTGCATCACCAGCACCCACTTCTGAGTGGAAAGCTTAGTAACTGCTTCTACTTAGAATGTCTTTCTCCACCCAACCCACCCAAAAAAGAATTAAAAAAAAATAAGTTGCAGCCTTATTAGCTCTCGGGATTCAGCCACTGCCTGAGCACCCTTTCCTACAGAAGACATCAGGATTGTTCAGCCAGAGGCTTCAGCAGGAGTGTAGGTGGCTACGGGTAGGGATTTTGCTAACAGTTACGCAAAGCTTTTTCCAGACGTTGGACCATCCAAATATTTGCCTAAAAGGCAAAGCAAGAAAAATGGCACATTTATCTGCGATGCACCAGCAAATGGTCCTGAGCAATAAAAAAAAACAAACAGGCAGAGGGAGGTCTGTGACTATAGGCCAGATGAATATTTGTCATGAGAAGCCCTTTTCAGCTGCCCTACTTTGGATGTGGTAAAAGTGCTGAAGGTAACCGCAGACCCATAGGCACCATTGCAACAGGCTTGTGTACTCAGCACCATAACACCAGAAGCTTCATTTAAGATCAGGGGGCACCTTATCTGTAGCTCTTGCTATTGTGCAATTGCTATGCAGAGAAAAGGGAGTATTAGTGACTGTAATGAACATATTTCTTCCCTAAACTATCTCCTTGGAACACCTTGAGAGTGGCTTAAAGCACAGGTCAAGAAGTCCAAGCGGTTATTGCATTAAAGGGCTGAGACTTGAAAGGCTCCAAGGATGAGAAATGCCAACTGTTGTGATTACCACAAACTGATCTTAAACCAGATACCACAATAAAGAGAAAAGGATGGGCACAGTCTTCAAAGGACAGTCATTTTTCATTGCCTATCAGCAGCAGTTCACTTACGGCCCATGGTTTCCCCATGTGCTATAATTACACTTTCAGCTGTTCTCACACACAAGTATTTTGCAAAACTAGTTTCCATTTGAGTGGCAATGGCTGACTGCCTGCTACACACGCTGCACTGGACAGGGACTTGGACCTAGATGATCCTGAAGGTCATTTCCAACCCAAAGCATTCTATGATCTTCTAAATGAAATGAATTAAAAGCATTAAATTGTACACTTGCATGCACACCTTGAATAATTCTTTAGTTGTCAGCCTTGATGTAAGACCTGGATCCAGGGGCAATTACTTTACAAACGAGAGCACTCAGGGAACCCAGATACAAAATAATCGTTCATGTTCACAGATAAAGAATGTATTTCTGAAAAACCAGCAGGGGAAAGGCCTGGTACACAAACTTGGCCAGCAGGCAGAGGGCACACGTGGAGGTTGTAGGTTAGTCTGTTAACCAAGACTAAGCATCTCTGCAGCATCGCAGGGAGAGCAGATGAAGGACCAGAACGCTTTGTTCTGCTGAAGAGAAGTAGCCACAAACAGCTGCTATTTCTTGCCAAGATGGCCCGCAGAGCCTTTAAAAACAAAAGGCAACCCATGCTGTTAAATGCCTTTTTACTACCCTTCTGGCTGCAGAAGCTCCACAATTGCCACCTGCTTCCTAAACAACCCAAGTACTCCAGAAAAGAATGACAAAATAAACCGATTTGCACAAAGAAACAGAGCATCCAGCAAGTGATAGTACATATCTTTAACTCTGAATTAACATTCAGTGATTTTATGCATGTTACCCCTAACCTCCCACGCTCGCAGCAAAACCAATGCTTGTTTTATACTGTCTTGCTCTTCTCCTACAGCCCCTTCGCTCCATGGCTCCCTCGCTGCCTCTCCACTGCCAGACCTTGCAGTACTTGGCACTCCCTGACTTTCTGGGCGGTCTTTGAAGCTCAGGATTTCACTAATTCATTTCCGTGCTTTATTTCTTCTCAGAATTCCATCATGAAGTCTGCTCAGCCTTGGGAAGCAACACTGCGCTCGTGTGAGCCTTTTATAACCAGGAGCTCAAGCGTGAAATGGGAGCAAGACTGAGCAAACGTATCTCACACTATAGCATAAAAGAGTCAGAGAACAGAGCTCACAAGAGAGATGGGCAACAGCTTTCTGACCTAGAAGCAGCTTTTCACTCAGGAAGATGAAAATGGATTTTGCCATTCTGGTTCCGTTAATTACTGCAGCCATCTCCATGTGATTTTGTAGAGTAGATGCTTTAGAGGAACAGATTTTCCACCAGGAGCTTCGGCAGTGCGTGGGGCTGGAGGATGCCAGTCACACCAATGCAGCGCCGAAGCCAGGCTGGATTTCACTCCGCCCCATCATCCTAGAGCCCACACTCACTCCATCTTCGCTGAACTCACAGATAACTACCCTGCCCATCTCAATCCCAAGGCAATCGACAAAATCCAGGATGTCATAAGTGCCCGCTGCCTCGCCATCAGCTCCTGGAGATTTTTCCCCTACTCCAGTTCAAACCCAACTACAAACAGGTTTGCAACTAAGAGATCTTTTATTACCCACTGTGACCACTGTGCCGTGTCTCCAGAGCAACTCCTGCTCTCATTCGTAAGAGTCTTCTCTTCTGGGGTAAAGACAATGGTTTCTGCAGCCGGGTGCCATGACCTCAGGAACAAGTCAAGCCAGCTTCTGACTCAGCTCAATCAATCAAAGATGACAATGACATCCCACGCCTACCCTTCAAAGATTTTGTAACAAAGCTTCCAACCCCTGAATTACAGACCACGTTCCTGTCCCCCACCTTTGAATTATTAGGCCAGGACACGTACAAGTTCCTGCTACAAGGAACAGTCTCTAAGATTCTCAAAGCTGAATATTCTATTTATTTGAATTGGGACTAGTTGAGTTAAATTGATTTTTTTAATGTGTTTATCCTCTATGGGGACTTTTTTTTTTTTCTTTCTTAAATGCTGATTTGCTGAAACTGTGCCTATCCAATACTCATTACTGAAATGCATGGAAAGCTGCCAAAAGAAGCGATGCCTTCTGGACTAAACAAGGGATTTATTACTGAGAAACCACAGCACAGGGTAAAAATCCATCACAAACTTATTGATTTAAACTGATTGTAAGTAATCACACACAATTTATATTAAGTGAAACATACTGCCATCTAATTTAGAGTAAGTGAATTGAATGCTACTACTCTGAATTCTGTTTAAAAGCAAACTCTAATTGATATCCAAATAGAAATAATTGAAGCTTTCAGAAAACATGAATAGAATATTCTGTTATCTCTGTTTATTATGTATTGATAGGTCATTTTTACCTATTTAAATCTAGTTAGACAGTAATTACAGTATTATATTTCAGCAGAGATTGATACGTAAGCCTGAGGGCAACCTAAATAGAATTGGACATGTCCTGCACCTCCAGCATGGAGTAAAGAATTTGATATGCGGGATGCAGTTTAACTCACTCCTAATATAAAAGTCTCAAACTTTGCCTACTTTCCACCAAAAATACGATAAAATAAAGTTCTGCATTTTACTAAAACATGCTTCTCTCTCCTCCAGAGGAAGCAACTTAGGATGAAAATTGTATTGTCCGGCACAAGTTCTCACTGCAGCACTACACCTTCCCACCAAGATTCCATTCAGAGAATTGTGCTTGTCAGCCTCCCTTGGCCTGTCACATAACTAGAGCCCAACCTTCAGCAGTATTAATCAGCCCTACAGTCAAATTTATTTCTAAATAAACTTTTGAAGGTATTTCCTGTTCTTTTATAAATTTAAAAAAAAAAAAAATCTTGCTCGGAATGATCTCTTACACTCAGAAATCTGGCTATTGATATTTAACATACTACTTTTTATTAATAAAATCACTTACTTAGAGCACAGAATGTGCCACCGTTTTCAATATTCAATTGGCTTCATAGCTTTTGAGGACCAGAAGCCCACCTCAAATCGTTCCTCATGGAAACTCCTTCTCAGGTCGTATTTAGTTAGAGACTGACAGAAATCTCTCAACAGAGCCACTTACCTGCCAGATCACAACATGATCAACTTGTAAGGTTCACCAGAAACATTTCAACTGTCCTTCCTACTGCAGGTTGGGTTCAGACAGCTCCTCCTCGGCCACTCTTTTGCAGGAAGGTGCATTTTAAATCTCAGATGAAGTTAAAAGCATAAAGTGTTCAGATGGCCTTCTGACAACTTGAAAATTTTATTTTTAAGGTAATGCTCTAACATATGTTGCATTCATGAGTTTGAACCTGCAATGAGCTGCATATAAGTGGCACAGTTGACCATAAGTAGCCTCATTACAATTCAATTAAATCCATTTGCAGAGTGTATCGCAGGACTGGGCCCTTAGGAATTTGTGATATTCCTAGAGCTTATTAAATCACTGGGTATCTTCAACAAGGCAACAGCTCTGCATCCAAATCATAATTTACTCCTATTTGCCTGGTTAGTCCCAGCCACCTGTTAGTTGTTATTTTTGCACAACTAGACACTTCTGTTTATATAAACTTTCCCCATTTTTAATCATCATCTGGCTCTTCACACCAATCCCCCACCACAGAAGGCTCTCTGTTCTGCTGCTCTGAGGCGCTGTTACGGGCAGCGCTGAATCCTACCAGAGGACATCAATGCCCTCAGGTACTTGCCAAGCATGACTTAAACTCTAGAGAAGCGACTATTAGAAACAAAACCTAATTCACAAACCTAATTTTTCAAAACAAAGCGATCCACTTTCCTGGCAGAGTGGCAGCAAGAACGTGTCCTCCTCCTTTGTGATTTAACTCTTCTCTGAGAAGCTCTAGCTCCCATGTCACTTACATCAAAAAACATCATGAACCCAGTGTTTGTTGTGCTGGCTAACCCATCTCCTCGGACTCAGACCCTTGGAGAGCACACCACGGAAAACATGACATTTCCCGAGACAAAACGGTTTCATCTGCTGTTCACCTAATAACACCACACAAATACCTACCTACAACCGGTGCAGATGTTGTGTGTCCCCTCATATTCAAAAGCGAAGCCCCCACAGTCCCTTAGCTTCCATCTGAAAGGCTGTTCTAGCAACAGGTATTTGCCCTTTGTGTTGTGCTGCAGTAGTTTGATGCTTTGCTCTTCAGTCTGAGCGTAACTCCAGTGCCAAGGATTCCAGCAGCCCAGCACCAGAGGCTGACAGCACCACTGACACCACGCAAGAGAAGAAGGGACGTGAAATGCCACGTTGCAAAATGAAGTTTAGACATGTTTAAGCAGCTGAAGCAGTAGTTAATATTTGCTTTTTTTCCCCAGTCCAAAGAGAAGCATTTTTATTGAAGGACAAACTCTCCTACACCAGCTACCCCAGCATCCTCAACAGCTCACCAGAGACCGCTGCTCTCCTGCCCCATGGGGCGCGTTGCCCCCTACGTAACAAAGCTGAAGCCAGTGAGCAAACACAATCAAAGCAGAAATGCAGCATTTACACTCACTCAGATGAAAATCAGATTTTTCCCAAGCATTAGGGATTACTCTTATTTTTGGTGGTACCAGATAGAGGGCACCTCCACCCTGCATTTCTCAGGCCTGTCCTAAGCTTCATCCACAAGCTCCAAACTCTTCCAAACATGGTCCCAGCCTCATCCCACTGCCCTCCCGCTCCTGCCTGTGCTGCGGCTGTGTTGAGTATTTCACAGGGCTCCCAGGGAAGTGATATCCTGGGGAAAACCAGGTGGTAGGAAGTGAACCTGGATAATGCTCTAGAGGACGAAAAATAACAAAGTGTCTGCTCAAAGTTGTTTACAGCCCACATGAAAGCTGGAAGAGGTGTTGCAGATAGGAGGAGTTTCTTTTACCCAAGGAACCTTCCTCTAGCACAGAAAAGCCTCACAAAGGCTTCCTTTCCCAAAGCTGCCGTGAAACAGACTCCAGACAGCACCTCAGAGCACCAGTCAGATATCAGATCCATCTACTAGATGCAAAGTCAAGGAAACCAACCACTGAGCTTTCAGGAAGCAGCACTGCCTGGCACTGGCTGTACAAATGCAAGAGGTCACACCCTAGCACAACCCAAACTCGGCACCTTGACCCAGAACTCACCACTCTACTGGGACTGGCACCAAATAGGTCACAGCTTACAACAGCAGAGAGGTTGGCCCAACACAAGCTTTAGAAGACCAAGACTACAAACCCCAATGCAAACTGCCTCTACAAGGATGACTTTGCGTCCAGTTCTTTACCTACAGCAGTGTGACACTACCCAGTCTCTGAAAGAGGCAACCACAGAGCCCAGCTTTTGTTTGAGGGTTTTTTTTGGTTTTTAAAAATAACTTCCCTGGCAGACTCTGCAGAGGGATCTGGAGGCCCCAACTCCCCATTAACAGAAGCTAAATCAACAAAATACAAGATGTTTTCTGTCCTCTGTTGTGTTTTTAGCCTCAGAAGGACTCTTTAAGGAATGAAGTAAAATTTACTCAAGGTAATGTCAAATAGCACCAAAAACTTTCCCCCACAACCACGTCTTCCTTTGCTATCCCTGTGACAGCATCCACACACACCTCGTGTTTACAGCCTGTTATGTTCTGATGGTTGTCCTCTCCTTGCTTATACTGCAGCTTTAGAGCTCAAAAGAGTGAAACGTTGATATTGGACGTGAAAGAGAAATTCATCTACGTGATGAGAGCAGAGAGCTGGCATAGAACCTGTCAAACCAAGCAAGCTGCTTAAACTGCCACAGTATATTGAAAATACTCTTTAAAACTGTGACAACTGCAGAATGAGACAGCAAACGAAACCACCGGCACCTGGAGACTGTACTCTCCAGGTGTGAGCACACCAGCCTCTGCTCTGGACCGTATGGCCAGTCTGAGCAGGGACAAGTCCTATTTCCAAAATCCTGGATCAACAGGGAAAAGGGGCAGGCAGACCATTTCGCTTCCCATTTCCCATGTGCCAAAGTAAGTCATTACTGCAGTACTGATTTGGAGAAGACAGGAGAACTGCCAGGATCCCCAATGCAAGCAGCTCCTTGCAAAGGATCAGCCTCGGAGGCCCTCTCCCCTCCCCAGCACCTGAGGATTCATCTGGGGAAGCACAGTTCAGAGCCACAAAACGACAAGTAAAGGCAGGTTGGGCAGAAGGAAGCCTCAGCTCATTTGAGGAGAAGCTAGGGAAGATCAATGTCCAATCCAGGGCATAATTCCAGGCTTTTAGAGAATACAGTCTACACAACAAACGTGCTTTTTCAGGAATCAAAATAGAGATGCATATGAAGCTTAAAACCGCCCAGTCCATATATACTTGAACTTGCACATCTGGCTGTCAAACAACAAAATACTTTCTTTACAGAGAGAATCAACACCAGCTCTGTTTTGCCACAATTCCTGGAAAGCTGATGCTAATTTCAGTGAATCAGACTTTGCCTCATTGCAAACATTACTTGACTCTAGGAAGCTGAAGATTTATATGCCTTAGACACTTCAGCAGAGATTTCCACAGGTCACCAGGGAATTCGGATGTTGAGCTCTTGCCAGAAGTCTGAACACTGAAGAGTGAGCACAGGCAAGCAAATATTTGAGGTATTTAACCTCTCCTGAAGGTACCAAAGCAAAGCACTCAAGTGACTAACCGCTTGCAAAAACACAAGCCTCAGATTTTGGGAGGTCATTTGTGTCAGCGTCGACCAGCTATTAAGAAATGCGGGAGCATCATCCAACACCTTCACCTCAGCCTCCGGTGAAGAGCACGATTAACTCCAGGGCTTTTAATCACTGCTGTGATTTTACATGAAGTCCAAGTGCAAAGGTGGGGCAGGAGGGGCATTTAGTAAGGCCAGAGAAAATATGAGATTATGGTTAAAAGTGGGAGATTGGTATTATCAAATCGATACCGTAAATATAGTAAGTGTGTTTATCCAATTAGCTGAGTGGAGTAAGATGAAGGTGGGGGATACTGGTGAAACAGGAAGATTGAAAGAGGACAAAATTAAATGTACCTGAAAGAGAAGAGCAATGAAAACAATATTCTAAAACAATGGGGTTTTGGTGGCCACATGCAGTTCGAAAACTTAACCAAAGCACAGTTGTCATCTCAGCACTTTAGGAGCTTGTATCCCAGACAGAGAGTGAAAGGGGGCAAAAGTGCAAGTTTTTCCACAAGTGAAAACACACTAATATCAAAATTCTGCGGATGAAGCTTGTTAAGGTGTTTGGTATATCCCACTGCACTGTACTACACTGAAAAGACAGACAACTATCGCTGTAAAGATCTAGCTGCTTGCAGAAGCTTATTAACTTGTACCACAGCCCCCATGTCCTCAGTGAATACTCAAATAAGTAGAACTAGGGAGGAATTATGAAAATAACGGGGAGGAGGCGGCGGCGGTGGCAGCCAGGCTACGAAAAGAAGTAGCAGCCTAGTTCCTTCTAGAGGAGGACTCAGTATTTTAGACAGTTACCAACATTTAAAGCCAAGAACTAAGCCAACATTTATGAGCCTGTGGGTATCTGCACCGAACCAGGAGCCGATGGCTGTTACACACACAAGGGGAGCAGGAAAGAGGCCTCCTAAGCTTTAACTTCAACCAGGCACCCAGTAAAATGAAAACTTCTCTCCCTGAATGCTTAAGGAGAAGCTAATGAAGACTGACTTATGCATGCATTTATTAAAATTTTCTCAGCACTGAGCATTTCAGCTTTTAAGTTTCGTGCGCAGCTTGAAAGCAAGGCAGAAGCCAAACCTTCAGGAAGAACACCATCCCTTTAGAGGATTAGGAATTAAGTTAACTGCATATTAAAGATAAAATAGTGGAGTGCTTGCCTTTATTCTTAATAATAAACCATAAGGCATTGAGCTACACAGCACGATTAACTTCTTTCAACTTCTCGCTATTACTGCTGAGACAGCAACATGGTAGTCTCATAGAAACATTAAAAAATACGGAGCGATTAAGTTAAAATTAAGTCAATTTAGGGCAGGCAAAAAGTGCTACACTGCAACCCCAAAGAGATAAGTCTTTTGTTCATGTAAAGAGCAGCCTGAGCACTAGTAGCATTAGAATGAATTCCTCAAAACCAAATCATTCACAGTTTGAAGTGACCAGCTCTGGGGCTTTACATGTTATTCTGCATCCCTTCACTCCTTCCTAGCTCATGATTCACCTGGCTACTTGGTCTTTACAATAACAACACAGCCAGCGATGCCTACCAAGGTGGAGAAAAGGATGAACTTGGGAAACCATCCTTGAGGTCCCATCTCCTCCTCCTTTACCAGCTCCATGCAGTCTTGAACTTCATTTTTCTTCGACTGGGTTCCCCGTTTATAAAAAGGTCCTCTTACAAGTATGAAACAAAACCCAAAAAACAAAACCTCAAACAACCGAAAAGCACTGAAGCCTGTGAGATACAGATACTAAACAAACAGGGACCACGCTAATTATCAGTCAGCCCAACACATAGTACAAGATACCAGCAAAAACCAAGACTTACCAAGAACTCGGGGGGATAAAAACTCCATCTCCACAAGATGAACGGAGTTGTGCCTTCAGAGTGCAACTGCAAATCTTCAGCTATTTTTGCTGCTTCAGTGAGTTGCTAAGTTTATTTACCTGTACCCTGGCCTGGTTTAGTATGAGAAGGAAGAGAGCAAACCTCCCAGCCCTTCTTTTCCTCCAAACTTTAGCGCAGCTGTAGCCTGTGAGCAAACACTGGGTGCTCTCTCCTATGCTATCACCTCCCACCTGTGGGAGAAGCTCACCTGGAATTCAGGCAAAGCTATTGGTTTGAGCACCCAGCAAATTTCACCTTAAAGTGCTTCTCTACTGCCCGAAAAAGTTGGACAGCACTTAAACTACTGAAAAAACTCTGGCACCAAAGCCCATCCTGCTAAGGCAAAGCTGTGCTCTTGGCTTTGCATGGTCCTGGTTGTTCCATAGCTATTTAGCGAGCCGCCTTTCCCTGCCTTACACGGAGTCTAGCACAGGTGACTCAGAGGCAAGGCTGAGCGCATCTAAACAGGCAAAGAGCCCCAGAGGGACCAGCTGAAGTCATCGCTGCACAACACGCGGAAGCTGTGTCAGAGCTTCTGGAGCCAGCCACATGCCAAAAAGAAAAGCTAACAGCAAACCAGTCTTTCTTTATAAGAGCCAAGAATGGAAATCTAGGTTTCTAAATAAAAGAAATTCTTACCATTTTACACTTAACCATCACATTTTGTCGTCGTCCTCTCAACACATGTATTTGCCAGTCTTTTTTCCTGTCATAACTATCATTTCACTGTTCTCTGTTTCATTAAGCAGTCTCGGTGCCATTTAGAGCAAAGTTTAGTACGTCAAAGCTGTTGAGACAGGGAACAAGTTCACGGAGTTTAGAATTAGCAGTGATAAAAAGCTATTGCAGTCATTACAGAATAATTCTTAAAATACGATGCTCACTTTGACGGTAATCCCTCCAGATTCAAGTCAACCTAAAGATAAAACTAAATAACCTGCCAGAACAGACTTACCACATTGCTAATGGGTAGTGGAAAACATAACTGGGGAAAAAAAAACCAAACCCACCATGATGAAACCTCTCATATAGACTTTCTAAAAATAGATGTAAAAGCTCTTTATCGGAGGACAGAGCAACGAAGAGTCGTATCACAGAGCAAGAAACAGAGGCACAGTTTCTCAGTATGATTTTCTTAAAACTCCCCAGCAGGCTAGAACAGAAATCAAAACTGAAGCCTCTAGTCCTTTGCTTTGAAATACAATTTTGAAACACACAATCATCTGAAGAAACACGCTACAGAACAATACACTTAGTTTTACCACATCGATTTACCTCCGCACAACTGGAATGAGAACAAATCTCACTCCTAATTCTACACAGTCTGGCTGTATCCCCATGTTACCAGATCTCAGGAGTCCTGCTACCACACTGAACATAATACAATACTGAGGTGCATACAATTTCCAGTTCAAAAATCCTTCTGGACATCCTACTTCTTACGCCCAAGGTGGAGGATACAACTCATCCTGGTACAAAAACAGAGTGGAATCCTCCATCCCACTGTGGTGCTTCAGCTGAAGACAACCTGCCAGGATGGAATTTGAAAGAAACTTTTTCCACTCAATCTTGTCTAGTGAAACTCAACTCTGGTGAAGAAAAAACCACCACGAAAGTGTTTCTCTGGTTCTGCAGCATCCTGCCTTTTTGAGATAAAAGTGGGAACTTAAGCAGGCTACTGGGGAAGCGACAAGTTGAGAGCGAATGGCAAAAATCTGAAAAAAAATAAAAAATTGCTGGGTGTTTCTCTCCCCTTTCTAAGCAGGACCTTCTCTTTATTTAATGCTTTCTCTTAACCAGTTTCCCAAGGGGCTGCAGACCACCATGGCAGCGACCTTCCCAAGCACTCCAAGGCCGCCAGAAGCCGCGGGCTCAGCCGCACCTGCCGGCGCCAGGGACCAGGGCCCAGCGGCCCCGCCCCCCGGCCTCTCCCGCGTCCTTCCCGCGGCTGAGGGCGCCGGGCCCCAACACGAGGGACAACCTTCAGAGGTGCTGGCAGGGGAAAGAAGGCTTTTATTGCCTCTTTGGATGACAAATAAATAAAAGTAAATAAATAAGTAAAAGCCTGGTCTAGCGTTCCTGCTCCTTTTCCTACTTCATTTTTCCCCTCACCGCAGGTGACACAGAAACTTACTTTTATTTTGTTTTGTTTCCAGTCTTTACTTCAATTTGCTGCGTACCTCAGGATGTTTCTCAAGAGGCCTTTATCAAAAGAACTCCCAGACTGGACTCTTCTGATCTGAACACCTTGCAGCTCTAAAATCAGAAGCTGGGGCTGCTGAGATTTGTGGAGAGCAAGGGGCACGGCTGCCTACGGGGCACCGGCTGCCGCTTCTCTGCGACCCGGCACAAGAGCTCTCGGCTCTCAGGATCCGTTTGAGGGTTAAAATAAACCAAAAAGTCCCCAAAAGTCCACGGTTAGGGCTTGAGCCAGGGCCGTGCGCTGCATCCCGCCGCAGCCCGCCAGGCTGGGACGGCGGCTCCCTCCTGTGGCCGCAGCCCCGGCAGCGCCGACGCCATCTTGGCTGGGGTTTCTCTCTCCCACAGTGCCCTCTGCAGCCCGACTCCCGGCCCTGCCTGCGCCAACCAAAGGGCCCAAACTGAGGGAAAAAAAAAGAAAAATAAAATTGAAAAAGAGTCCAGAGGGGTCCTTCCAGTCAGGACGGACTGGTTAGAGCAGACCCACGTCGTTCCCCAGAACACCAACGCTTCACAAGCCCGGCCACCTCAGCACCAAGATGCATCTGTCTCTTGCATGCGTTTGACAAGAATCTCTCATTTTCTCATCAAAAAAAGATACCAACTTCATGAGGCATGAAGTCGTACCACAGGTAATCGGTTTCTGCAAGCACGTCACCAGCCGGGCACGTTTCTGCGCCATGCCAGCACGCTGTGTTTGCGGTTCCAGCAGGACAGCTGCCTGGCGAGCAGCAAAGCTGGGCCAGGAGGCAGAGACACACCTGCACCCCCCGACTGTATTTTGCTAAACAGCTCATTCAAAGCAACAGCTCTCTACAGTATATTGCTGGAGTATTCAGTGATGTATTTACTGCTGCAAAGCTCCAGATGCTCCGTAAGCCACAATAATAGAGTTAAGTGGAAAATGAGTCATTTAAAACCGTAATGACTGTCATAGCGTGACTCCCTGACAACAAACGACAACGATAATGCTGCGAGGTGGATGATACACGTCGGTCTCATCAAGCTCTGCCTTAGAGCTGAGCGTCTGCAGCCCCAATTCCCCCAGTGCTGCCGAGGGGAGCCCAAGTACGGGGATGGTGCCGCTGCCTTGAAGGGCTGAAGTGCTCCTGCCCTCCCTGGCATGCTGGTGCCAGCCACCATCTCCCCAACACTGTGCTCCATTCTGCTGCTAACCTACCTCGCTGCTTGGCTTTGTGAAAACCTCTTTTGTGACTGTCAGGCGAGCAGAGCCAGGCACAGGGATTTCAGCTGTGAGGAGATGGAGCCAGCTGGTCCAAAGCTCTCCTCAGTCAGAGCACCAGGTCCCAGGGGCTCACAGCACAGGGGCTCTGGGAGCAGGGTGCACGCAGAGCTGCCACCCCTTCCAAAGGGACTGTGTCGTGGTCAGACACTGGCCAAGCTGTGCCCATGGGGAGAAAGCGATTTCTAGGTGCTTGCTGTGGGCTTGTCTAGGGGACAGGCAGGAGTGGGGCCTGCCCTTCACGTGGGAAGGGAGATGAAGGCTCCCTCAGCTTGGCCAAAAAGCAGCTGGGGCCATGTGGGGCCATATTTTGCTGCCTGCTCAAGGCAATGCCTCTGGAGGCAGGAGAGCTTTGACAGCATCAGGGAAATGGGAGCTTTCTGCTGACATGGCAAAGGTGACTAGAGTAGGAAAGGAAAAACCATGGCCAGGTTTTTTGCTGCTATGAAGCAGACAGCTCTGACAATTTCAAATAAACCATTTTAATTTATGTCCTCAGAAAATTTGGCATTAATTTTCCTCCCCTGTCTCTAAATGAAGCAATTCTTTTGCGTAGCCCTTGGCTAATCCTTTCAAAAGCCAAGTAATGGAAAAAACAGACTAATATCCTCAGTAATGACAGAGGCTTTGAGGAGCTGACATACACTAACTCAGATTGTACATACTATTTGCTATAGAGAAGCATCTTTTATTCCCTTAACATAACCAATGTGCTTTGTTGCTAGACTGTAGCACCACGTAATTTAAGCCTAACTCTCCGAGATATGATTGCCTTTATCTAGCTGAATGCTCTTGGTATGGACCACTTCTAGTCCCTCTTATTAAACGCGATAAAGCAAGGTCACTCCTTAGTCAACGTGATCACTGCCTGCCACCGGTGCCGTTGAGATTGCTGTCATTTATGCAGGGGAACAGCAGAGCTCCTCACAGATCAGCCTCTCATAAAAATAATTTACAGCTACATCCACCTTGCAGGAAACAGCACAGCCATCCTGTCAGCCTACGCATATTTCAGTCTCGCTTTAACTACCCTCTTGTGGTATCTCTGAAGAATGACAGCCTTTTCTAACAGACTAAAATAAATCCAGCCCTGCTTGGCCATCCTCGTATTAGCTGAGACAAAACTTCTCTTTTGAAGGGCAAGTTGCTGGTAGTTGTTTTAGAGTTTTGGTGGTTTTTTTATTAAATGAGCTCCAAATGCATTGTGTTTGCCTCAAATACTCTGAGACCCGTCAAAAATAGAGACCACTGAAAATCCCAGGAAGTTTATACTTGCTTTTTCAGTTGTCTTTAGAAGATTAAAAAATAAAATCTACTTTTCCAACTTTTGATGCTAACGCAATCTCTGCTGCATCACCCCTGCCCCTCCAAGCTGATTCAACAGAAAATAGCTAAGGGCTTTAAAGATGCAAAGCAGAAGATGCATTTCATCAACATACACAAATATAGTATATTTGATAGGTAAAGTCTCTATTTAATCTATTGATTTAAGTTCTCATTTAATTATTTTCTTCTCTTGAAACAAAGATGATTGTACTGCGGGTGGATGGCTGGATTCCTAGGGCTAAATGCAAGTTTTCCAGTAGAGAAATGTTATCATAAATCCAAACAAGAAAAAGTTCAAATACTGAGCAGTAGTGATGATTAAAGAAGTCACAGTAGGTGGTAAAACAGAATATTTGCCCTCAATAACCGTAATGATCACAGGCCTTATTAACTTGGGTCAGTACTTGACCTACCTGAATTATCCCTAAACAAGTAAACCCGTTCTTTCATGGAGATAATTTTAGCAGATCTAGGACCATGGGAAGTTTTCAACATGATTTAGGTTTAAAAGCGCTTTCTAAAGACAAAACAGCAACCCACAACTTCCTCATCTCTTACCACTGACTCTAATTTACCTGATTCAGGGTTTTTTTTTGTTCTGGTGGTGACTAAGGCGGTAACCTCTCTCCCCTGGGTGACTCCCAGATGGCTCAGGCAGCAGGTGCAGCGCTGGTATTACACTGGTGACTCTTTTGTGCTCCTATTTATAAAATGGGGATAAGGATATAGTGAAACCTGCATTACCAGACATCCAAGGCAGTGACAACCATCTGCAGGAGAGGCCTCAGCGGAAAGCAGCAAAAAGGCTGTGAGATTGTCAGCTGCCATCGTGATTTCATACTCCGCTCCTTGCCGTAAGGCAAGCCTGACATCGTCTGTACATTTTGATGTATATAAATACACGTTTCTATAGGCAGACAAACAGCGCACAAATCAGGAGGGGGATATTATTTATCATCAGGAAACGTCTTTCTGGTAAAATGATTTTAGTTGCAAGATACCTGCACAAAAAGAAAGTATTCACCCCCTCTCCCCCCACCCCGACACACAGACGGACCATGTTGGACACTGCCAGCTCCACATAAACACTTGGAGCTGTTGCCGGCTGGAAACTTCCACCTTGCTCACAGCCACAAGTCTAAGCTTCTCCAGATGGAGACAGGGTGCAGGGAGAAGAGAGTCTGCCCTCACCTGCAGCTTCGGTCCATCTTGGCTAGCAAAAACATGGAGTCTTTTATAGTGGTTACTGTGGCTAATTCACTGAGCGCGTCAGTTTTCACTCTGGTCTCTAGTGCTATTGAAGGTTTGTATTATAGCGGCACCGAGAAATGCTCATTTACCCCAGGTGGAGTACCAAACACTGTGCACCCACATAGTAAGGGATTCCTTACTATGTTCCCAGAGCTTCACGTGAAGGATAGGTAGGATTGGTCCTTTACAGTACTAAGGAAGGATGCAAAGGATCAGATGAGACTGTAAAACCAACAAGGGAGGAGACGGTCCCACCACTATTTGCATGTACTTCTCTGAACCAGCCAAGTTAAAGGCAAGTCTCCATCTGGACTTCAGGTTAAAAGTCACCTCCTAAAAGCAATTTAAGGTGGGATCATGCTCCACATCGCCTTCTGAAGCTATGGATGAGTTTGCCTCCAAAGATGGCTGTTGGAGTCCAAAGCAGCAAGTTGGTTTATCCCGATGAGACTTAACCGAGTCACCGTGGGAGTACCAAAACCCTGTGCAATTTGAGTCGTTGGTGCCTGAGCCACAGCTCGCTCTTCTGTCCTGCCAGAAACAAAAGCAGTAAGCCCAGAAGCTCCTCTGTAAATGGCATTTAACCAAGGGTCTGTTACCTTGTTCCAGTGCCCCAGGTGGCTTTCAGCAGAGGTCACCTGCACATGTGAAGCAGCAGTTAAGAGTTCAAATTATCAAGAATCACGCTAAATATTTACTTAACAAGGCATAGCCAAAGCAAAGGAAAATACTTTCAATAAAATCCTCCCCAACCTCCATTTGCCTACCTTCCAGTCCCGCAAGGACTACAAATTTTCACGACCTCCAACAGGCAAAGGTAAAAAGGAACAAAAATACACAATGTCTATGGCTCTCAGTGCTTCTTGCTGCCTGTAACAGCTTTAGCGATCACAAGCCATAAAACCAGCAGAAAGGTGAGAGTCATCAGTAAGGTATGAACAGCAGAAAACCAGCTTAGAGGTGCTTATTTAGTAAGGAAAAGCAAAGCTAACGATATGGAAAGTTAAAAAAGAAGGGACAAAGTACGACATTAAAATGAACATTGTACCCAGGGGACAAATGTTACGACTGCTTTCAAAGACTCACCTCCTATCCACCGCTTCAGCTGGCATCTCAACTGGTGGGAGGAAGCTGCTAAGTAGAAAACCAGTCAGAGGGTGGGAGCTTTAAAGCATAAAGCGAAATTCCTGGCTGTTGTATGCATAATAGCTCAGAGTTTTCTATGATCCACATTTCACATACCCTACGGAATAATACCCCTTTGACTCATTTCATCCCTACAGGTGGTACTTGGCATGGTCTTTAAACAAACTTCCATTTCTTAAATGCTAGCGATTCAAAAACTGCAGATTTAAGACAAGCGCCGCGCATGGAAAGCCCTGCTAAAAAGATTAAATTGCCTATACCCGCAAGCGAACGTCTCTCTCTCAAACTTTTGAAAAGCAACAAATGCAGCTGAAAAAGTTTCAAAGCATTCAAAACCTTGTTTCATCGCTCGCCGTACCTTTCAGGTATATTCCTCTAAGCACCTCTGCTCTTATGACACCCAGCTCTTCAAAGGCGCGTAGCCGCTTAAATTGTACCGAATGCAAAGGGAGCGCGATGCCTTGGTGCTTCCTGGGACTTGGGGAGTGAGGGTTCATTGGCTTGATTGGGAATTAAGGCCCATCAGCAGGAAGGAGTGTGCTCAGCACCTAGGAGGACAAGGCTCATAGTCTGTGCAATCAGATACCGCATTTCTTCCCCCTGAAGACACAGCCAGAGCTGTCAGGACGCTTATTACGACGCTCTGAGATGAGCATGGAAGATGATGCTCTCTCATCAGACCCTCTCTCCCGGGGCCCCTCGCACTGCATCTGTGTAAGCTCGCTCCAGTAGTTTTCATCCTCCTACGGCCATCTATAACCGGATTCCTTCAGAAATTCAGAAGAGTTTTTAACAATGCGCAATTCAGAAGACAGAGATGCAGGTGCTTCAGTAAAAAAAGAGAAAAAAGCTCTTTGTGCACATTATGGTGCTACTGTACCTTCTGCACAGTTTACACAAAATTGGATTTAAAAAAAAAAAGACATAGGGATGTTCTTGTCTCATAGTTACCTGAAGTACAGTAAAATTTCAATTTCATCAGATTTACATGGGAGAAAGAGAGGAATATAGACAGCAGTGCCACAGGGCTGAAGAGTGAAACAAACTCAAATTGAATATATGGCTGCATACATTTAATTGCTTACCAAAACAACTGGCAATTACTAAGGGAGAAGAAAAATTTCCAAAGTCTTGCCCAAGAAAGCAAATTTCAGTGTAACACTTTACCTCTGCAAAACTAACTTGGATAGAGGCTTTAAATTGTTTGCAACAAGCTTGTCGAAAAAAATCCAAACTAAAAAAAAAACAACAAAAAAAACCTCCTGTAAATTATGTATCATGAGGAGCTTTTTCTTTTCTTTTTTTTTTTTCAAAAAAGGACTATGAAGAAGTAAACAACTTGGAATAAATCGGATACTTATGTACAAATTGTTTATAGTAACCAACAGCCATATATTTAGCTGAGGAAAACTAGTAAAATGTCATTGGCTTGTGTGGAAGTGCACAAATTCCCAGAAGGGCTTCCACGCAGCCACGTCTTTAAGTACAGGACGATCCTGAAAGACCAACCAGGCAGTTAACTAAAAGCTCAGGTGAGCAGGGTATTACTACATTTTAAAGAATCCAGACAAGCCAAGGATCTGGTCTCCTTTTTTTTCCTTTTTTTTTTTTTTTTCCTGATTCCTATAATAATTTTAATAAGATGGCTCATAAAAGCTCACCACTGCCTTCACATTTTTAATAGCTATTTCTTCTGAACAAAACCCCACTGTTGGGAAAAAGTTATTTCTTCCCCATAGCAGTGATGGGGTACTCCACACAAAGAAGCACCTAGCGGTTTAGTTCACATTTTTTAATAACATGGCACAATTTACATTACACAAGTCTTCGCTGATGAGGAAACATGCTGAAGATTGAGAGCCGCTTCACTTTTCTTTTCACATAGGATCTAGAAAGGACTTTATTACATACAGGATAAACAGCAAAAAGGTTCGTATATAACAATCTCTTTACAATACTGAAAGCTACCACTACGGTTCCAGTGTACATATTCTTCAGGGTCGGGGTAGTTGTTTTTTTTTTTTTTGTATTTTTCCTTTTGTTCTTAAAAAAAAAAAACAAACCACTGCACAACATCTGGAGTTCACAAAATCTGAAGCTCACAACTAAACCTTCAGTTGACTACTAAAATAGATCTCTGATCATTAGAAACAACTGTCTGTAGTTAACTTTTTTCTTTTTCTTTTTTCTTTTTTTTTTTTTTTTTTGCCAAAACAGGGTAACAACTTCAGATAGCACTTTAATACACTAGAAGACCAATGGAACTAATTTTATTTCATACATATATTTTACAGTCCAGTAGACAAGATATTGAATTATCTCTGATAAAGTCATATTCTCTCCAAATATTTAGACAAGAAACTTAACGCGTTATAAAAAAGTGTGTTATGAAAAGACAGGTTTCAGAAGATTAATGCATATTTTTAAAAAGGACGGTGTTCTTCATGTTATTTCATGTCCTCTGTGATTAGGGAACACCAAGGCTGACCTGTTAACTATTCACAGACTTTATTACCAACTGAAATACAATAAATTGCATTATGAAATCTGCATCGGAGTTCATTAATTAAACGATCGATCCACAGTGAAAACATATCCATCATTTAGAAAAGTATTAGCTTTCTCGTAGGATTTGTTCCAACGTAGCTAAAAACCACTTAACCCAAATAAAAAAACCAAACAGTGCGTGTACAGATAAAAACGCCACACTGGCAATAAAACCAGACACGAATGGCTATAAGCAGATGTTCCTCCAAAAATAAATTTGACATGTTAAGTGACGAGCTCTGGAAAACATCCAGCATTTTGATTATTCTTCTGTTTAACCCAGATTAATGTGACTGAAACCCAATCTGTCACGGCTACAGCATCAGGGGTTACAGCTCGCTAACCCTGACGCCTCCTAAGGAACACGGCAGCTACAGCAACATCAGCCAGCGTCTTGATGCAGGGGTTCCGACAGAAAACTACACTTCTCATGGGCCGCTGCTTCATCAAAACGAGCAAGAGAAACAGGCTGCTATTAGAGATGAGCTTGTTCAGGGAAAATATGACTTTAATTATGTTGTGTGTTGAAAAGGCTCCTTTGAGTTATAAAGGCTTTTGTGAAAAGCCTTAAAATTCATTGCATAGTTGAAGGGGTTTAGCTGTCTATAACAATATATGTAACACAGCATAAGCAGACTGTGTTGATCAATATTAAGTTTGCAAATAGCACAGTTTAAGAAGTATTAATGTATTATGTTACTTAATTTTATCTATTTACATTTGTACAAAGTAAAGCTTTCATCTTACCCTTTTTGCATATATGAACCATTAACCCATGAAGCAATCTTTTTACATAAATATCTACAATTGTCTTCACTTCAGGTCTGAAAGAGCTTTGCACGGTTGACATCGGTGGTGGCTTGTTTCTAGTCAAATCATTCAGACTAATGTCTCGTTCTTCAGTTCAAATGTTGAAATTTTTAAACTAGAAATAAAATAGAGTAGGAGACACGAGGAACATATGTACTTGGCTAAAAGATCTGGAAAATTTCAACATATAATATACAAAAAAAACCATTTCAAAATCTTTGCACTCAGGTCTATACATATTGTACAGTGGGTCACATCCCCAGTCTGTATCAATGACTAGTAAGGAGGTCTTTATACTATGTTCATTTACACCGTTCTGTCCCTCTTTCTCTGGTTTCTAGGGAGTCTCGCTCTGCTTATCGAGCTTCAATGTCCTTGAGGGTGTGAGAAGGAGGCCTCTCTCTCATCTCTGTTGACAGAGGAGTAGTCCTTCTGGGAGACCCAGGCCGAGGTCCCAGAGTAGAAATAAGAGGCGGAGGGGCACTGAGAGCTGCTGTGGGGGGAGTTTTATTGAGGATGCCATTTTGGTGTCCAGTCGGGGGACTGACTCTGGGGTAGTGCATGCTGGGAAGTCCGGGCGTGATGAGGCTTGGGTGAGGCAGGTGCCCATCCAAGGCGGCGGGGTGAACCGAGTGCAGGCGTGCATGTTCATAGTCCTCTCGGAGCATGTGCAACCGCTCCCTGTCATCCAAGTGGTTGCCTCTCTCGTGCTCACGTCGGGGGTCGACAGAGAGAGGGTGGTGGTGATGGTGGTGGTGATTGTAGTCGTGAGGTTCCCGATCCCTGAATGACCTGTCTGCTTCATATAATCTTGGCGTAGAAAGACGATGAAGGGGGTCATTTCTTAGCAAAAAGTCTCTTCCCAGGGGGTCTCTCCGGTGAATATCAAGCTCTCTGTACGGATCTCTTAAGGGATCTCTCATGGGATCCCAGTGGAAAGAAGGATAGGGGAAACGTTCTCCACCGGGAATCGGGCTAATTCCCATAAAAGGGGTCATCATGCGAGTCCTATCCAGGCCACTGATGCTGTTCATGTGATGTATACCAGTTACACCTACAGTCATGGGCATAGACACTAAAGGACTTGGATGGACGTTAGATGTAGATATAGGCGGTGGCTGATCAGACGACCTATGAGTCTGAGGTCCCTCAGGTTGAACATCATGGTCTTCCTTTCGCTCCTCCTTCACTTTGACTTCGCTGCTTTTCTTCGGATTATCGTACGCCGGCTCGTTCTTTCTCTCGGTCTCGCGGTTTGAAGTGCTATTAGGCCTGGTGCTCTCCACAACGGGGGGCCTAGCATAGGGTGAAGGAACCCTGGGCATTTGCTTAGACTCTTCCACCACTCGGCTTTCATGGCTCAGGCCTTCTTTCTCCGAAATATAGTTGTCCTTCACCTTGTGCTCTTCAACATTAATTTCCTTCCGGGATTCGGAGTGATCCCGCTCTCGGTCTTTGGGTTTCTCTTTTTCTCGAACCTCGGGATTCAGATGGCTCCTGATCTGCTCATTTGAGCTGCGATTATGTCCGAGGGAGTTTACTGGATGGATAGGTGCTGGCGAAGGATGGCTGGAGTGTCTTTTCTCAATGCTCTCCCTAGAAGAAAGAAGTGTGAAAACGAAGGCATGAGAAACTCTGCAAATAAAACAAAGTGTCTGGGGGTGTCTGACTTTACACTCGTTACTTTGCAGAAAGCTAATAACATGCACCATTAAAGGCACTGCTCCTTTTGCAGACCCGAAACACCAGAAGAACATCCCATCTCTAAACTAGGCCTATTCTATTTTCTTGACCCAGAAGAAGATCCCCGAAGCTGCTTTGTGAATGATCAGATTGAAATTTCAAACATTGAAGTCCAGAGAAGGCTCCCCAAGGGAATCTAGCGCTAAAACACATATTTCTAAGGCAACGGCTGTAATAAAAATAAAACTAAGGAATTTCATCCAAAAGAAGTGAGGCTATTAAATCCATATTACATGGTTAATACTATTTTACCTGCTTCTTCTCTTAAGAATACATTTGGAAAAACAGATGACATTTTGTTCGACTTCTAAAACCATTTCTAGACCTATGTACGATATTAATTTCTTATCTCTATTCGCTTCGATCTCCTGGCTTTTCAATTTACTTCTTACAATTCAATTTACTACTTAAAACTGAAACCAGAACCCTCTCAAGACAGCAGTACTGGAGTCAGTTGCTCTCCAGATTACCACCTCTTTCCTATTTCTAGGGCAGAGCAGGGACAGGGCCAATGCATCTCCCTGTCAAGGCAAGGAAGTCTCAAAATACTGTCAAGTTGTTTCATCTTTCTATCTACGTCGCACAAAAGATTAGAGAATTGTTGTCTGGCAGTGGACAAAACCCTAAACACATGAATGGATTCTGCACCAATTATTTTCTAGAAGCAGGGCTGACCGGAAGTCATCACAGACAACACTAAGTCAAAAAGCTTTCCTATTTAAAATGAATCAAATTCATAAGGTAAATCTAATTCCTCAGTTCCTCTCATTAATTTCAACTGATCTGAGTTGGGTGAGGGCAGCAGGTTGAAACTCGCTCTGGACAAGATGAGCAATACTGGCTGCTTGAAGAGGACACTTGCTCCTTCCCCTACACAATTTCTCCTACCTACTTTTTTGTTGAGCTGCACTGCCCAAGATTTCTACCTGTAGGTACTTTTGGACAGTGAAACTGCAGCAACGGCAGAAAAAGTATCTTTGAAAACAAAACTCTCATTATAATCTCACCAGATGCATCTTTTGCTGCATCTAAACTGAATTGTTGAAACTGTCGTTTTATCAGCCATGTCTGACAGATCTAGAAGCGGTTAGAAAACACTTATAAGGTGGAGCATTTGATACCAGAACTTCCTAGTCTGCACTGACGACCAACTAACTCCTCGGTATCAGGTTCTGCTTTGACAGACCTTGTCCTGAACCCAGCCACAGTGTTTGGATATTGTGCCCTGGCTCTAATTTCCCTCCCTCTTGAGGCATTTAATTTAACAGCTTCCAGATGCGGACACAGTGAGAATTAAGTCAAGGCATTCCCGTGAAGGCTTCTCCATGTAAAGACTCAATTCTTTTACTGTGCTCTGCGACACCTCATCTTTTCTTTATTTTGCTCACGGGACTAGCTCAGAGGGCATCCTTAATTGTTGTTTCTTCACTAGGAAAGCTCACCGAGTCCTTCTGCTGATGTTTAATCAATTTTCTATGTAATTGACGTATTTTGAATTATGCATAACATTTGAAGAAAATAACGGGCATTTTCCGTAACTAAAGAAAAATACGTGTGCCACCAAAATAACGTGTTCCTTTGCCAATTTCATCCTATTCAATTACAGTGATGGCATCTCAAGAGACTATTGATTGTCTAGCTCACTTCCATGAACTCTGTGGAGTTCAGTGGTCAGAGAGGGAATAACTTTTTATTGTCAGATTTGTCAAGGGCTCCTTAGGTTAATCATACGGAACAGCTCTAAGCCTCTGTCTCCACAAAGAAGAAACTTAAGATCACGTTCTCAAATGAACTTATTACTAACTAAGGCATGTTTTGAGGCTGTGTGCTACATTGAAAAATACCGAGTATCTTATGCAGAGCACTTTTTGCCTCACTTATGTTCATAAAATGTTTTTTTTTAATGCTCTACGATTAGATACACTTACATGCCATTATTAGAATGGAACTGCTCAGTGACATCTTTTACACAAAATACCCCTGAGAAAGAACAAATCTTGTTTGGCACAATAGCTATTTTTACTGTTTTTTTTTTCCTAATGCTGGGCTGGAATAAGAGAGTCCTTAAAATAAAAACAACCCCACAACTGCAAATGATGTTCCCAAGAGCAAGTGGAGACTGCATCAGGACATTGCGGTTAACTCCCCAGCCAGCTCTGCACCTAGGAAAAGTTGACAGGTTGTAGTTTCATATTATCTAAGCTGTCTTAAGGGGTTTACCTTGTCTCAGTTTAGCTGGGAGGGGGCTGTGGGACACTGGCCACACAGCTCATCCAAATAGAGTGAGCAGTGATTCACTCCATTCCACCCTAACACTAGTCTTAGATGAAGAGCCAAGCTAAGAGATACCTTCCCACTGATAACAGAAGAAATCTAGATGAATACTTTTAGCTACATAGCCCATTTGGGGGCTGATGAAGTTTGACTTTTGAGATGAAATCGTACCTCCAGGTGTGACGCCCAGTTCTTCTTGTTTGGGCCAGTTAGCTTAATATAGGTAATAGAGATTGGGACCTCAACTAGAAAGCAGGACTACATCCTCACCCTGCTGGGTGCCAGCGAAGATAAAGAATAGGTATGAGAGGCTCACAAACCACTCCAGATATTAGCTACACAGGGAGCACGTCCCCAGGAAGGGATTCTCAGCATCTTCTCCTACAGCCAACAGGGTGAGCACGCTGCAAAGCAGAACTCTTCAAAAACCACACAGATGGATGCACAGCAACACTACATTGGCAAAACCAGTATTGTACTGAACTGGTAACTCTCATTGTGCAGAAGTATGAAGTATGGACGGCGCTTACTTTTAAGCACTCAAATTACTGAAAAGAAATATGTTCTGAGCTATGCTATGGAGTTCAGGCAATGCCAAAGCAGCTTGCAAGGAATGTATTTTGGACAGGGATTTTCTTCAGCAGAAACACTTCATAGGAAAACAACAAAACAGCCGCTGAAATACTCACATTAATTCTAAAGACTACCCATATCATTATTAGTAACTGAAATGCTTTGCCATTCAAGCCAGTAAAGTTACTCACATGCTTAAACATTTTGCAGGACAGAATCCCCAATTTGGAACAGCAATTTATTTTGAAGCATTAACACCAGACATGAAAATAATGAAGCTATGCTACCAAACAGAAAATATTCCAAATGGAAAATGTAGGTGAAAAGATCTCTAGTTTGACTTGCTCTTCACATTTTACAACAACATAGAAAAGCTCTTAAATGTATTTTTAGAATATCTAATGTGTTAGCATAACTTCTTTTAGAAAAGGCTACTAATGCTTATATTTGGGTTAGTGACAGAGAAGTCAGAAAAGCACATCTCCTAAATATTCCTTTATGTTAAAAAATTAGAAACAAATAAGCCATTAGGTAGTAAAGTAATGTGCAAACTTAACAGGAAAGCCATTAAGCCACAACGGAAAAAGCTGAAATCAGCCTCTCTACATTTTTCAAGGAAGGCATGACACTTGCTGAATGGCAAATTCTCATAATTTGGTACTTAAATGTTAAGAGGAATTGTTACTGAGTTAACTGTATAATGGGAACAGTCCTGACAAAAAAAATATGACCAGGTTTTACTTTCCATTAACCCTTCCCAGCCTGGACATGTTAGTGTGCAAGTCCATGTAAAACACTGCAGAAAAACTGTGCTTGAAGGTGTGCAGAAGCAGTGCGTGCGTGGGTGGCCCTTTCGAGGGGAATTAAGGTTCATTTAATGAACTCCATGCACTGAGACTTACTGTGGTATTGGAACATGACAAACCCGGTGCATTTTACAGTGCTATAATTTTACAGCCTTATCAGTGGTCCCTCTGGTCAGCCCATTTTTCAAGAGGGAGGGAGCATCATTTGTTTAGCAGACAAGGTCCGATTTACAAAGTTATTTAGTTATTTGGAGGTGCAGATATGCATCTGATGGACTTCATAATCCTTTTTTTTTTTTTTTTCATCCTGTCAGGCACCGATCTACACGTTAAGTCTTCAAAAGACCTATGACAACGTGACCCACGAGGTGACAGTGCGCGTGGGTCTGATTCTATTCTCACTTGACACTGCCTGAACTCTGCTCCCGCAAAGCTCCTTCTGACGAAGTGCAGTGGCAGTGAGAAGAGAAAGAGATGCAGCAGGAAACACCCGAGTTAGAAACCTGCATCTGTTCACAGCGCCTCGCGTCGCAGGCAGCGATGGAGTCAGCTCTCCACGTGTCCCTCTCCTGAAGCTCTGGGATAACAATGTGCCAGGCTGGGAAGGGTTAAAAGCGGAACAGAGCCCCAAGCTTTGAACTAGACAATTCTTGGAAGTGTTCTTTCGTACCTTTCTTTGTCATCTTTACTAACAGATGAGTCTCGTTTATCTACATCTCTATCTCTGTCATGAGCTGCAGCAGATGAACTGCGCTCCAGCTCTCCTGGCTTCAGCCAGGGCGGAGGGGTCGGGAACGAAGGAGGAGTTCGGTGCAGTCGGTTCCAGGGCTCGTGAGGGTTGCTAAAGCTCTGCATACTGGGGCCATCCTTGTGGCCGAACATTGAGTTGGGTGCTGAAATGGTGAAGTGGAAAACAAAAAGGTTTAAGAAAAAGGTATGCTCTAGTGAAGGTACTTACCAAAAAAACTTTTACAGCACTCAGAGTTAAAATGAATACATATTATTGGGAGCTGGAAAAGGAAAGGAAATTAACAGAGATTCATTAGAGGGTCTCATTCCTAAAAATGGGCACTTTTAATTGGAAAGGGAAATGCTGTGGGTAAAATCGACAAGGGATGAGGCAGTAAGATAGAAGTGACAATGATCCTTATTCCAAATATTTTGGAGACGTCAGGAAATGACCATTATTTCAGACTATAAATAATGGAACTTATTGCATTTGATCCTGAACCAAAGTAAAATAATACGTGACCAAAATCAGGCCGGATTGGAAGTATGGAAAAAGTGATTTTTTAAGACCGGCCCAATCTAGAGAAATGTTGATGGTCCTGGACAAATAAATACAAGTTAGTGATCTTTTCCAGGCACATGTCCTGGATTACTGGTGAAAAAGGAAAAAAAAAAAAAACAAAACCAAAAATGTTCCCATCCCCGGGCAGGGATGCTGCACACATTCACTATTGTTTGAACATGCAACAAAACCATGAGAAATTTCACAAACTCCTTAGACTCATAGGTTCTACATTCTTTTTGGTTTATTATTACTGAACAACGTAATGGTGACATTTAGCACTAGGTTGAACCTCAAACTGTTAGAAACCCTAAACTAACAGAAAATCATTTACTGATGACTGAAAAATGCTGGGTTTTTTAGAAGAAAAAGGTCCCTTTTCAAATTCTCGTCTCTTAGTGGTACGTGGTCTAAGCAACTGGTGAAAAAGACAGCAAATAGTCACCATCACTCGATATCCTGAATGACACGGCAAACAAGAATAGATAAACAAAGAGGTTACTCACTAACTGTCGGGTTCCCGAGTCCCCCGAAGGCGTTACTACCCACTGCAGTGAGACCGCTGAAGGAAGCCGGTCGGTTGAAAGGCTCTGCAAACCAACACAAATAGCTGAAGTTCACCAGTAATAATCGAGAGAAAGCATTAACGTGCTTTCCAGCTGCATTAAGTCTGCAGGAAGGTGCAGCCTGTGCCCATCGGTAGTTGACCATCGCCCTCCCACAACACAGCAGCGACAGTGAGGGGGTGGGATATTAAAAAAACTCTTTTTTTAACCCAGTGACAGTATGCGTGGGATCGTCTTACTAGGAGAACTTCCTTTTCAAAGAAAAACAAGATGTTAAAATACCTGTGGTACGGAGGCCTGCACCTCAGCATAAGTAGCCACTTGATTTAAAACCTGCAAACATCTCCATTTTCATTTCCTTTATTCCCTTCCAAGTCAATTCCACGGTCTTTCTCAGGAAATGTCCCTGGCTAGCAAGACTATTATTAACTCTGGCAACCGTGCTCTAAAGACCTTCAGGCCATGTCTCCTAAACCATAGCCAAGATATAAATAAAATGTTCTATTATACTGGTATGTCATGCTGACCTGAACATTTTAGAATTCTCTTGATATTTATTGCTAACACTATATGAAAACCCAGGATGGGCTGAAAAGTGCTGGAAGAATAATTTTTTTCAGTAGTTACTGCATACAGGGTACAGTCATATGAAGCAAATTCTCTTCCCAATTGATTTTGGAGAACTCTTAACAATTTTGATGAAACTACCTCCAATAAACAGCAGCACAGAGAAAATGGCCAAACCAAACATTTCCTACAGGCGGCTAAGCGCAGAACGACAAACCTACACTGTGAGTCTGCTGTATCGATTTGGTGACCCTCCCAAATCCTTCCCTACGCAAACCAAAATGTCCATGTAGAGTCTTGATCTCGGATGCTCCCGTAGGCAACCCCTTCTTGCAATCACCAGGAAGTTAGAAAGGAAATGACAACATTTGGTAACTTGTGAAGTTCCGTTTTTCAATGCGTATTCACGGATACATTTGAGGCCAGATCACAGGATTTTAAGGATATCTTTCTCATTCACTTAAGTGGAAAAGCAGATATTGAAGTAGGAGTTAGGAGAAGGAACACCTCTATCAATCAAAGCCTTAACCTTAAGGCATTTTATTTGACTGGTTATACACACGACTACAGTGAAACGTCACCAGTCCCCTCACTCTGCTCCTCTAACATCCAGCCTGGTTCCAGAAGTATTTAAAAACACGCTGTCAGTATTTAGAACTGCTACTTGAGCAACCGCTAAAATTAAACAGCTAAAATGTGCAATTTGTAAGGATTAACTAGGCAGGATACAAAAAGAGTCTCCACATGGGAAACTTTTAGTGGTCTCAGCGGTCAGTCTGTGTTACTTCTGAGTTGTATTCACTGTTTATTAGTCGCAGAGAGAACGTACCTAAGTGAGCAGCTGGGTTGAGAAAGTTGCTGTGGTGAGGTGGTGGGCCAAAAGGGGTGCCGGCTGGATGACCCCCACCTGCCAAAACAAAGCAAAAGGGGTGAATTCCCAGAAAAAGCTCAGAAGGGGACTCGTTGCGCTCTGGGCTTGACTATCATTTCTAAAACGGCAGCTCATGTGTGCAGAGATTTCTATACACTGGTGGGGCTCTGAGGTTAGGATCCTATGCAAACAGCAGCTGCTTTTCTAAACAGAAATTCCCAGTTAAGAGTATAAGGAGCAGGAGTGGGAATGTTTCAGTGTGGAAAAAAAAAACACCAGAGCATGTAAAATACACCTTATTTACAACCTATCATCTCCATGACACATCGGACATCACGGTGTGAAGAAATATTCCTCCATTTACTACCTGTATGACATTTCAGTAGGCTGGGCTTTTTCAAAAGCATACAGAATTTTAAAATATTTATCAAATAGAATGGTAGCCCTTGGCATGTTTTGCAGAGAATTCATAAGGCAAAGCATACGGGAAACTTCCTTTTAACACGGCAAGGATTAGCATTTTAATGAGCATGCCATGAGAAGGAGATTTCACTTCTCAGTACTCACTGGCTGTGGAGAAGAGAGTGGAGGGCCGGGCCAGGTCATGGGGGTGATGGATGGCTCCAAAAAGGCTGGGGCCTGGTGGCCTGCTCAGAAACTCAGGTTTCAGGCCGAAGTCCAGCTTGTGCGGATCAGACTGCATCTGTTTCTGAAATATAAAAACAGGATTTGGAAGAAACTGCCCTAAAAGGCACTTTCAGAATGACGTGGGTAGAGCAATTTGTTCATACTAACTGACATTTTAACAAGAATATTAGTTTTTGGGACCCGGAGCATAGGCGCACAGCTGTTCTCCTGGAAAGGGGATCTAAAGCAGGGAGAGAAATCTCAGGCTCCCAGTGCACATCTCCTGAAAATTTCAACAGTTTTTCACATATGCTGACATCCATCCCTCTGGAGAAAAGCATTTCAGCACAGGCCTGACCTAAAGAACAACATAAAAACCTTTGAGGAGACCTCAGACACTTGCTCTAGCGGCAACAATAGGCCTATCTTAAAATCATAAAAACAAAGCCAAAGAGAAATGTTCGTATAGACCTGATCCCAGGGCGGTAGGTGTGTTTGTTAAAAGCTGGGTGGAAGCATCGACCGTACCGGGCACCGCAGCCGCCTGACCCTCCTCCACCACGGGAATCCCTCGTCAGAGACAAGTCAATGGACATCAGAACCATTCAATTGAACTATGAAGCTGCAATCACGAAAGACTTGATGCTGTACATCTTTCAGTGCCTCTCAGACTGCAACTGAGCAAGCGAGGGGCTAAAATGAATCTGATTACAGATGGAGCGTATTTGAGCCTGAAGAACTGAAGTCCCATTTTGGCTGCTTGCGCTCCACATTCAAAGCACCGTAACTTGCTGTCTTTATTTCTATGGTATTAGAATCAGCAGGTTTCCTTTTGTAAGGCAAATTTGCTGAGGTGGCTGTATTGTAAACGGTAAGTGGAAGAAGGATGGGCTCTCCTTTGTGCCACTCATTGTAGTGGTCCCTACTTCGGTAGTTTTATAGAACGATGAGGAAAACCAAATTCCCAATTACCTGTGCTGCCAGAACTCCCTAAACACAGATTGCTGATTAATTGTGCAGGTCAGCTGAAAGGATTTACAAATGTGTAACACTGAACCACTAGATCTTAACAGTAATTCTGGAGCATGTAACGCTTTATAAATCAGTATTTAAGACTGTGCCAGCTCAGAGTACCGACTATTACAATGACATAAATATGCATATTAAAAAGTTATGACCAAGTTAATGTGCGTGCCTAGTAGCTGTTTTTCAAGTGCTAGTAACATGTCTATGTAGCTATGAGAACCCTAGAAACAAAAAAAAAAAAAAAAAAAAAGAAAAGAAAAGAAAAGGCTTCATCAGTGTTTTGAGATAATGGGCAGCAAGAATATTGAAATGGAAAAGATGGCCAAGCTAAGGTCATGTCTTTCAATAAAGTAACACTGTAGTGCTTTAATAATTAAAAGTATTTCAGAAGATACAAATGCCTCAGTCAAAGCCTGCATTCCACATTTTTATGCTGTGAACACTTTTTTTTCTTCTTTTTAACAACCAAGTTATAAACCTCTGACAGGCACTACTCAGAACAGCAAAAGCTGGCTGAAACTTGAATTGCAGTCATATGAACGGTGCTGTTCTAAATAATGAAAAAAAACCCCTGTCTGAAGAGGAACAGGAATATCATGGATGCGTTAAAAGATTTCTACATGTCTTGGTTTAACTTAAAATAGTACCAAAGAAAACTGATCGGATCTACTTTATCCCCAGTTGCTGTTCAGAAGAGCACTCCTCTTGACAATAATCCTCATGTATTTGAAGCCCAGCAGACACGGAACACCTTAACTCAGGGCACTAATTTCATGGCATGTTAGATCAGGCCATAGGGCCTTTTCTAAAAGAGACAGGACCAACTACGGAGCATCAATTCTCTGTTGAATCCAGGCCAGTGATGCACTGGTCAGTCTAACGTAGAATGCAAAACTGCTTTGTGCCCAGAGCGGGTACGTGACCCTGGCTTCGTCTGAGGAATTCCCTGGCCGTGCAGACAGGTTACACACGTCTGAACTGTGCCTTGGTGCAGAGGGCCAGGCAGGGAAACAGCATCCTCAGCCGTATGTAATTCTTCCTGGGGTCAAGAAGGTTGTGTTTTAAAGCTTCCTATCTCCCCTGCTTCTTCAGTGCCCGTTGTCACCCGCTGCGAGCAACGACTAGCGGGCCAGATAGCCACCAATTCTTCCATGCTTTGCAAGCAGTCTGGCGGCACTGCACGCAAACCTGAGATCTCTGAGTAAATCTGTTTTATTCCCTGCTCTTCAGCTTGTGCAAAAGAAAAAGCACCTTCACAACCTTGGGCTAGAAAGAGAAATCGTTCTACGTGAGCCTTCGGCCAGAGATTTCACACTCGGTGGTCGCACGCAGAGGGGAGGACTTCATTCCCATGTGGGAGTATCACAGCCCCCGGGGACAGAAACCAACTTGCCTTCCTGACTGTAGACCATAACTAATTTTTTGACTGAACTGAGATAGGAAAATGCACTTCCCAGTTATTCTTGAAATTATCATCATGCACAGCCTCAAAAAGTCAAGTAACATCCTTCCCTGTACTTCTGCCCTTTACTCCTGTTTTTTAACAGGCAAGATAGAAAAGTATTAGGTAAAAGAAATGGCTGCAGGAAAATGGCATTTACTATGAGTTATAAATACAGCAGTATGACCTCTCTCTGAATATCAAATCAAGGAAGATTCAAAGGACATAGATAGCATGGGAATAATAACTTCATTTCAAGAAAATACCTTTTCAATAAAATAAAAAAAAAGGACATATAACTCTCTAGGTCTATAATCTTGTCTTTTTTGATAATGGGAAGATGAATGAAGATCACTAGCAGGGGAAACATAAGGAAGCAGAGGAGAGAGATATGTCTACTGCAGCAAATTAACCTGTCAACCTTGTTTAAAAGGGTTATTTTTAAACTCTATTAGCTGCAGATTTTAGTATCTGTTCAACATCTTCATATTCTTATAGCACTACCTTCGACAATTCAAGTACATACACAGACTGCAAAAGTGCTATGGACTCTTCCTTAATTTTACTTTCTAGCACAAGCTACCTACTCCTGAAGTACAAGAACGAACAGCGAAGAACACCAGCCTTTTCTGACTTACGTACTGAAAAACTATAGGGGCAACACAGAATTGTTCAGTGACAAGTACAGTGAAAATACTATAAAAGGAAATAAATGCTCCCCACAGAGTCCATGTACAATGAAAATACAGTTAAAGTAAGAAGGGAAATACCCTAACTGTTACATCAACAAATTGTTTTTCTCTGATATCTGCTTCAGGAGGGCCTGATGCGGCCATGGCCCTTACCCTTGAAGTCTCAAAGCCTGTATTACAAAGGAAAGATTTTCACCCCTTTCCCTTTGGTGCAATGAGACAGTGTCTGGATAACATGACTTCATCTGATAGGCTGTGTCTGCCTGAGCAGCCCAGACACGTACGGCTGCCAACCTCCAGCTATGAGATGGGTTGTGAAAAAGACTGATGGGAGCCTGTGCAGCCACTTTGGATAAAGCATCTTAAGGACAGGAGAAATCTTCCTGTGCCCTCTTCTGTCCGTGAACATTAATAACAGGAATGGGATACATGTGCCTAGCTTCTCTGGACTTAAAAAATTTTAATCTTGGTATATTTGTGTCCTCAGCCATAAATAAAAGCCACGGTGTAGCTCACGGGCACACCCATTTAGCTCTTCCTAGCTACAAACTGGTTATTGCTCAAGATCTGGTGTCCTTGCTCCAAGGCATCACAGACATTCCTTTGAGACTCTACCTTCAGGTTTTTAATTCTGAAATGTCATCATTATGAAACAGAAGGTTACGCTGTAATGCTCCATGCGGTTACTTCAACAAGACATCAGCCCTGGCACAGGACTGCTGACAGCCAGAGGCAAACCCTTCCTCGCACCGGTCTGCACTGCGCAACTCATCTGAAATTCAGGCACTCCCAGAAGACTGACCTTGACTTTCTGTTGGTGATGGTATATCTGCCAGGCGATGTGGACATGCATAGCGCACCACTTTCCAGGTTTCTGGAACAAAAAACAGAGGGATACGACACGAATCAGTAACTTTCAATAAACCTGTGATGCTTTATTCTAGTTCTAGCAACTCTTGCCCTTTCTCTTTAGATTTGGGGATTCCCCATGCCAAGACACAGGGTCTCCCTCTGGGCCTTCCCTTTGTCCTCTTGGGAAACCAGAAATGCAATGAATTTGTCCCTTGTTAAGAAATTTATCTGGATTATTATCCAGGAATGTCCCTGGTCACTCTCCTCTCCACAAGAACTCACGCTTGGGTTTTACGCAGCCTCCTAGTCTTCTGATGCCACTGACTAAGAATGCGGCTTGTGTTGCTGAAATCAACGGAACTGTCTCCAGTCAGCAGCAGCTCTGGATAGCTGGATTGCTCCACACCCATACACTGAGTTCATTTCTGAATGTGCAGCTATTCTAAGACTAACCTTTCCACCAGAAGATGAAAATGAAAGCACTTAGAAAGATCACTCTCTTTTTCAAATTGCATCTGTCTCCGTCATATAATTGCTGGTCTCTACCTCCAAAACTATGGCTCATAAATATACTGAAAAAATTGGAAGGTCATTCAATTCACTCTGTTTGGGAAAGTGCTTTGCATCCTTCCCATCACCACACTTTTAAGTCATGGGGAGGAGAGAGAGAGGAAAGAACCAGAGTGGTATTTGGGTTTTCTTGTTGATTTTGTACTCCATTTCAGCACTTCTGGAAGTCTTGTCTGAAAGAGACTCATTCAGGATATACTTTCTCCAATTTCGTTATTTAAGGGTCTGTAGTTAACTACAGAACTAATGCCTAAAAATAACCACAGGAATTCAAGAAGCTCCTGAAACTACTGGAAACTTAAATGTTTCAAAAACTGTAGTGTATGGTCTGCCTTCAATTTCTAAGTGTTTATCAACCAACAATTCAAAGCAACAAAAAAAAAATAAAACCCTTCTCACACACATACTCCCCTAAACTCAAGCCTTTTGCTTATCCATGCCAACCGGCCATGCTGGTGGTTTAAAAAATTCACTTGGTTGCTTTGGTCAAATCTAGACATTCTTAAACACATTGAAAAATTAACAAAAAGCCCTTTTTGACTGAAAAGACTGGATCTTTTGATCCTTATTTCTAAAAGATTCTGTGTTTCAAATGGAGTGTGTCTATACTCGATAGTGAGTTAACTTGGATAGGAAGTACCATACTGAATAACACTGAAAACACACAGTAAATAATAAAAACCAAAATCCTTCGGTCTGTGGTGCAATGACAGGGGATCACTGCCAGGGTAGGCATCTAGGATTTGGCTCAGGAAACCCTGTAATCCAGCAGGATAGAAAGATTCTCAATATTTATCCTCTAGTATTCATGCTAGAGATTTGCATGAGAAGAACTGAAATCTTCCAACTTTGAAACTGTGCATTTCCCTGGAGTGACCACAAGATGCACACAAAGCAGGACTGACCAGGCTGCTCAGCAAACGTCGTGTAAAATACCCGAGACGAAACACGGCACCGCTTTAGAATTAGTCGGCCGCTTTAACCCGGTGGGGACTGAGACGAGCTTGACAAACTGTATCACAAGAAGATTTCTTACCCTCAACATGGGCCTGAACGGATCTGTCAACTGTGAAGAAGAAATGACAGCTTGGTTACATGCCTGTCACTCAAACAATTGCTCTAATTAACAAATTTGTATTGCTTCATTAAGAGACAAAATTAAAATGTTATCATTTTACTTTCAAATGAAGCGCTTTCAGATAATAATTAGTCCTTCGCCTCCATATTCAAGCTGGCGTCCCTCCCCCCACGGCTGTTGTACCTAAGTGTTGACAAGCAACTAAACAAGCCGCACACAGAGCGCTCTGTCCTCTGGCATCATCATTAATCTGTTGATTTAATGCTACAAAAATGGCTGGTTAACTGTTCTGAAGAAAAACACGGATCTGTCCTTGGGGCAAACTTCTGTTCTCATCTTTCAAAGCCGCTCGGCTCGCGAGAAGATTGGATAGTGGACCGGGGCCCTTTTTCACAGGCTCGATCCCATGGATTTGGTTGGAATGGGCTCGTGTTTCAGACGAGCGCCCGCAAACCAGTGCCAGTGTCGATCCCACGGCTATGGCGTGAGGTCCTTGGCTTGTACATGCCAACAGCCACTACTGCCTGCCTGCCCGCCTGCGGTGTTCTGTGTCACAAGTGGGCTTTGCCTTAAATATTTCTCACACTGCAATAGGTGTTGGTAAACACGGGCCGTGTAAAAAAAAATAATTTTCTCATTAATAGTTTTTTGTGTGGCCCGGGTGTTTTGGGGTGGATTATTTTCTTATTCTCCTTTTCTGTCCACATTTCAACAACTAATGCTGGAAAATAAATCAAATTTATTGGGTATTTGTCGTTTGGTCGGGATTTTCTTTTTAAAAAAGTAATACAGTAGGACATTTATCAGTGTAAGAGGTAATTTGCAGACGCAGTGATGGCACAATACATCACCTTCAAATAATCAAACCTATACTACGGATTGAAAGGGAGCATAAAGCCAGATGACTTCATGATGGGAGGCTCTAGTTATCTTTTCAATTAGATAGAAGAAACAGAAATGAAGAAACACGTTTCCTTTTGGCATAAAGCTCAACTACAGCATCAGTTCAGAGCAAAACAAAGCACTGGAACATAATCCAGTGAAAACAGTTCTGCTGTATTTAAACCTCGAGGCCATACCACAGCATGGATTTTTAAGGAGAGCTGCCCTTTGCTTTTCTCAGAGAGTTCTGTTAAAAATACGACTGTATCACGTTCCCCGTTGCAAACAACGGGTATTAATTCCAACGTGGAAACAACCCATGGGCATTCACAAAGCACAGATAAAGGCTAAGAGACAAAGTGCTGAGACAATAAACGCTGCTCACACACACGTGAGAACTCACAAATCCAGAGGCGCCAAGCGATCGATAACGCGCGTCCGTATTTCACGGGTGAAATCAATGATAGAGTAACCCAGGGAATAACCGTCATTACCCACATTAAAAACAATTACAGAGTATAAACATAAATCTGGAAGAGGTTTGTACATTTCTACGTTGAATTGGACTTTTATGCCTTTACTCCTGGGCTTGCGGGGACACTGACAGCAACGGAAGAGCTCTTCCATCGCTTAGTACCTGCTCGGTTTTGCTAATGATGGACAGAAGTAATCATCAGGATTTAAACTGTTCTCGTACAACTTGTCTAGTTCTCATTGACTTAAACAGTTCAGACTAAACTTCAGTTTTAGGGTGTTAATTTGGACATATAGTAGCTCTAGCCTTCAAGTTTTTTAGGAGAAAGAGCTTGACTTGAGAAAAACGTAACATTTTCTACAGACCCGTGGATCTTTCTGTAGAAGGGTGTGTGGGACAGTTCCAGGTCTGGCTGCAACATCAATCGGATTGGAAGTCTAGAAATAGCACAAGGAAAGACAGCATTTAGTGAGTACCACAATGCATAAAAGCAACAGAAAGTGAAAAATACTACTTCTGTATCATTAGCCTTGACTAGGCACTGAAGATAGCCATTTAACCATTATAATCTGCTTGGTAATACATATATTACAACCTCAATTTTCCACCAATGTCCTATTACTTGAATTGAAAACATGTGAGGGAACAGTGACTGTTTACGCTGGAAAATCTTCCCACTGTTGAAAACCTGATGAGCAACACAGTTATGATACGGCATCTAAAGCAGGATCTGGAGGACCAACCTTGTGCTCTGCAGCTCATCAGTCCTGCACTGGGACTTGCTAGAACTGCCAACCTGACTGTCAGCACACAAAGCATCGGTAATCTCTTTAGTCACTGAACAAGCATCTGAACTCCATCCGTAATGATCTGTTACCATATAGACATCAGGAAAAAACAGCATCCGGTTGGAAAAAAATTAAAGCTTTTCCCATGATTTCAGTGTAAATATTCAGCTAATGTAACAAATGAAGCTTTATGAAAAAAAAAAACAACAAAAAAACAAAAACCTACATTTAGACAGAGCTTCTTCCTACACTAAAAAGAAGAAAAAAAGAAATGAGCTACAGTACAGCTAACAATTAAGTAACAGAGTTGTTAACAGTCTGATTACCATACATACGAAGAATTCCACTAATGAACTGCAATTTACATATTCAGTCATTACAGTGGATGGGCCAATTTAAGAAAGAAGGTGTCTTCTCTGCAGACATTTCAGTTCTGATTTCAGTCTTTAGTTGCAGAGACTACAGACTGTGATTTCCTCCCACTTATAAATCAAGCCTGACTTCATGGAAACAAAAGGAGAGAAACCCCAACTCCTCACAGTGAGATGAGAATTAAATCAGTGCACTGTTCTGTGGTGGAGCTGTGAGGGAATGATGGAAACGAGTAGACAGTAACGATCGTGATTTCTTCAAATCTTGATTATTACACGACCTTACCTTACCGCGTACTATCTGAGAACTGATTATAGGGCTTCTAAATTTAACTATGCCATTATGTATTTATTTATTTTTAATATATGCAGATATACCTGAACCAAAATGAGAAATAACTTCTCTTTGTAATACATTTGGAAAAAAACTATGACCCTCTGTGGAACGAGGCTGTAACTCAGATCTCAATTGTTCCAGAACCTGAGCCACCCGCTAACCCTAAATTTAACCTGGAGTTTTTGAGCATTTCTCACCTTGGGTTGAAACGCTCCTTGTAGTGAGCCAAAGGGGCCAGTTGGAGGAATCATGGGAGGAATACCTGATACGGCTGGAGGATAGGAGTGAAACAGCTGTAACAAAAAGAGAGTACAAGATAAATACAAACGCACCTCCAAACGAAGACGGGAAGCTGAACGAGACAGAGCAAGCAGTCCTGCGTAACATCAGGGAAATGGGACATGGAGAAAACTGAGAAGCATTGAAGACGTGATCTCATTGCGACAATGTTAGTTAGAGCAGTCAATGAAATGTTGACAAATGTCATGACGTTTAGAGCTTAAAAGCAGTTGTAAAATCATAAAGCAGCAACCTTTCCCCTGGATTAGGCCATCATGGTGTAAGAGAGACTTTTTTTTAATCCCAACTACGAATTTTTAAATTGGATAGAAATTTTAAATGGTTTCAGTTTGCAAATCATGTCAAGGGAAAAGGCAGAATACTGAGCCAAGTAAGACTCAATGTGGAAAAATAACCCTATGAGTTCTTGGATATTGTATCATTAAAACTCCATTAGTATGTCATGATTTTGATGGTATCTGTAGGAAATGAGGAAAATACGTGCAATTCTTACTTCATTAGCCTGTCTAAGAGGATATCCTGCAATATCTATTATTAGCAGAGAGACAATCTGATTTGTTACAAATTATTATTTAAACAAAACGTTGAGGCAGAAAGCCCCTAGAAACTGAGGGTACTCTTTTTAAAAAGACAGGCTACTAAGCATAAAAAAGTGCCCCTCCCAAAGTATTTGTTCTAAGAGAATTAAAAAAAAAACAAACAACAAAAAGCAGTTCTGTACTAATGCAGACAAACACAAGGGAAACAAGCGAGTAAATCGTAACGTCCAAATCTTATCTCGTCTCTGTGGTCCGGCTGCGAACCTTTTACTCATGTTGTAACACAGGTAACTCGCACAACTCCACGGAAAGAGCGGAGATTACACGCAAAATCGCTTTCTGGTAGGAGTCGGAGGTTCAAAGCATCACACTCCAAACACCACCTCACTGTGAAATCCGAGGATCTAACAGGGGATGGCTGCTAACTCTGCTGGTATTGCCACCCAAAAACCTAAAGGGGTTATCTGGCTGATACCAATTCATCTCCAAACAGAGCTGATCAAAAAAATCAATCTACTGGATGCTACTTTTAAGATCAAAATAAATGAGTTAATGGCCAATTGAAGAGAAGCAGGACTGGGCAAAGTAAAAGACTGGACATGCGGAGCAGGCAAACACTGAGAGAACTTCATCCCAGAGTAAACCAGTATTGCAAAGTTTTGATGAATTTGTTTATGCCAGGCATATGTATATGGTTTCCTTAATAGTTTTTCCTTCCACTAGGCCACTATCTTCCAAGGCCATTTATTCAAATTATATTTACTGAAAGCTGAAAAAAATTTTCAGTGTTTTAGAGGTATCAAAAGATTTTCTCAGTTGAAAAGCATGGTATCAAATCTCCTTTCATAACATATTTCTATTGTTGTTTTCAATGCGGACCTGCTCCATTCAGTGATGCAGAAAGCATTTTTAGATTAGCTGATACTGAACTGTAGGAGTTTGAGAAATCATTAAGAGACACGTGTCCTCATTTACAATAACTTTTAATGGGTAAAATGTGTTTAAAATCCTCCAGTGTCTTCTGCATTTAGTTCTCTGTGTAATGGACTAATTCCAAACGATGGAAAGAGATGTAATACTTAATATTCTATTGGCTACGACTAATAATAAGGATTCCTTTCCTTAGAGTTTTATCACAACTGGGAAGTTAATTAAATGTGACCCTTCCTCAAGGTCAAAATTATTAATAAAATACAAATATTGTATCTCCAGGATCTCTTTGTATCAGTTAAATTCCTCCAGCTTTCAAAACAAATCTTTCACGGTCAGTGTTTCCTTCTTTTTCTCCCTCTCTTTTGAGCAACATTTCCCCCTCCTAGCTTTCTTCAGGGATCAGTATGGTACCCACAAGTTTTCTTGGGTAACACTGAACTAGACCCAGCGTTAAGTGCAGGTAAAAGTAAAGCCTCATGATGCGACCGTAAGGTCCCCCCCAAAGAAATTATTGTACAATCAAAGATGTCAAGAAAGAAAACTGTTTTAAATCTCTACGTGAGCTCCCAGGAGAGCTGCGTTCCCCATTCTGAAGTAGACTGATTTAAGGCAACAGACTTTGTTCTCCTGCAAGCTTTGAAAACATCACCAGCTTCTTTTAAGATATCTGAATTTTTGGCGTGGATCTATAGCGGCAACTCTTGTCACCAGGAGAAGGCATGGAAGTGTCACCGTTTCACAGTATTTCTACAACAGGAAAAGCCCTGTTGGCTACGCACTTAGGCCAGCAAAAGCGCTTTTTGATACTGCAGCTGCTCAGGACAGTGCTGCAAGCAGTTGCTCTGTTACCTACATAATCTATAGGGACAGCAGAAGAGATTACTGAAATACCCTGGCTGGTACGGCCTTGCTGTAGTTCAAGAAAGACTGTCCATCCCGTTTAATTGTAACCATCATGCTGATCTTCTGGTATTAACTTACAAAATATCCAAAAGTCACAACTGTGATTATTTCGCAACCGCTTCACAAGGACAAACCTCTCCTGAAGGGCAGGGGAGGCACCACGGACCAGACCTCTGCTGGTGGGAGCTCCGCCAAGTCCAACAGCACAGCTCCCTGGCTAGCAGAGAACAATGGGAAGCCTTTCCTTACTTTAAAAGGGGGAATACCATGAGCTTTACAATTCTGGTAGCTGCCAGATTTGTAAAAGCTTATGTCATTGAATTTGAAAAGCATATACAGTCGGAGACTCTGGCAGTGTTTCCTGTATTACGTGTCGACTTCTGTGCTTTATTTGTCTAAAATTCATTTACCTATTGCCCAGTTCCGTGTTCTTGCTTGAATCAACACGCCACATTAACGATAATATATCTTTCGAATCCCTGTAAAGCTCAGCAAATAAGAGTGCAATTTTGCAAACAATGATGCAAATGAGTAGCATTACCCTTCTGAGTAAAAGTGATTATCGTAGGCTTAAATGTTTGCCTAATACTCCTGCAAACACACTCACACAGTTAAAGTTACTCAAATGAGGTGTCAGAAATTAATAGGACTATTGCCATGTACTCCAGGCATGAGTTGTGAGCAGGAACTGCCTTTAATTGGTACAACAGGAAGCATCACAATATCACCTTAACCAGTTTTTTTTGCCCAGTTCCACTTCCAAGCAAAACCAACACATAAAGCCAAGTGCTTTGCAGATTTCTGAGTGCTGATGCAGTACTCCTTCTCTCATCAAAATATCACTATGGCATTTAGAAATTCTTGTCATATTCAACTAGATACCTGCCTCCGCCAACGTGATGAAGGAAATGCAACCCACATTTTAGCCAAAAAAATCAATCAGTAGATTCGAGCCCTTCAGAGTAGAAGGTTTACAATTAACTGGAATATTAAAAATCCGCTCGTCTCAACAAATAACATTTTTGGTAGCTCTTAGATAAACACATGTAGTGCGCAGCTGGAGTTACGTTGCTGTCACCAAACAGAGCTTTCAAAACATAACAAGCCCAGCGGATCAGATGTGCCTTTGAAATCTGAAGAATAAGACAAGTTTTCAGACTTTATAAAACAAAATATGATCTGTTAGGAAAAATATTAGATTACCTATCCCTGAAGGACTTGTATGATAGTTTGTCATTTCATTTCAAGCTTCTTAGGAAAAATACCAGTCTAAGGGTTTGTGGCACAACTGAAACAGAGTGATGAAATTACTGCTCTCTCTTGCTTCACGTAAGAGTCAGCTCTTCTTGTCTCATCTTTTCCACATCAAACCTGTCTTCAAATGGTGTATGAGCAAGAGATCTTTTGACTGGAAAAGCTGATACTGCATCTTTGTCAGAAACAAGCACCACGAATGCAAGCCTTCAAAAGCCAAAGCAACCAAGAACAATAATGGTAAATCCTGGAGTGATGATTAGGGAGAGATTCGACACTGTGCCATCGACTGAGTGGTGATCCCAACCCACCACAGAAAAGCAGTTAAGTCAGTTTTAAAGAGAGTAATAAAACTCACACTGTGACGGTAGAAGGGGTCAACTTTTGTAGGGTATTTGTCAAACTGCAAAGGGATCAAAGCACAAACTAGTTACTTTATATTTCCTTTAGTTCTGTTGGTAAAACAGAAGACTACTTCTCTATTACTTGGCAACCAACAGAGAGGAAAAAATACGCAGAAAATCAGTTTCCAATGAAACTGTTGGGGATTGTTTTCTTTCTTCAAGGTAAAACAAGCTCTTTACGAGACATCAAAAAGGAGGAGGCACCAAGAGTGCACCGCTCCAAGCACTGGGAAGTCCCACTTCTGAGTGCTCCTTCAGCCTCGTCCCCCTGCCCCTGCGCTGCCACCTGAACCTACCGCACACGTGACAGTGGTGAGGAAGGGACGGTCCTTCCTCTCCTACCCAACCACACCTGGGCAGCAGAGTACTCCTATCCCCGCAACCGGGCAAATTCTGAAATTTTTGTAATAAAGAATAGAGTTGTGCTCTACTTATCCTCACATTTCTGCCTGGGGTACGCACCATGGGCGGTGCTGGCGTCGGCATGATGGCAGTGGGTGGGATGGCGTGAGGGAAAGGCGTGAAGGTGTGCTGGTGTGTGTGTTGGTGTGTGTGCTGGTGCTGATGCTGGTGCTGGTGGAACTCGGTCCTCAGGTACGGCGGCGGGCCCAGGGAGGCCCCGCGATCTGCGCTCTGCGAGGCCAAGAATCGCGTGTTTAGTTCCTGACGGAGAAGATCTTGTTCTGAAATACAAACAGCAAAACAACCCCCTGTGAGCTCAGAGACTTTTCCAGAGCTTGCGCCGCTTACTTTTTGCTGGCTGTGGTAGCAACGCTCTATTGGGTAACAAAGACCCCTCAGATGAGACAGGAGAAAGTCTCCGTTTCCCCGCTTTCACCAAGCCTGTCTTCACTACAGCATTCCTCTGAGTATTAACCTGAGGGTTCTCCCTGAATTTGTATGGAAATGGACAGAGTCCTAAAGGTGAGGGGGCAGGGACAAGCTGGAGTGAGAATAGTGGTCGCTGCTAACACAAGTACTCTATTGTGTAGACACAAATCGCTGTTATTCCAACCCAACATAGATAATCCTCCATTTTCTTCTCCCAGTTTCCTCTCACTGACCTGGGAGGAATGGATGGTTTACATATCCCCTCAGCCAAAGTCTAAAAGCACAATTTTCTCCACTGATGAAAATCTCTAATACACACACACACACAAAAAAAAATCTTGCACATACAGGAGCTCAGGACCACTGTGTACACAGCCCCTGGAGACCTTCCCTCTAGTCAGGGAAGCGACACTGAGCACAGGCCATAACCACAGTGAAGACAATCGCTAAGAGGGTCAAAGATTCTGTGTGGGCACATTATAAACTCTGGCGTGGTTTTACCATCAGGAGAAGAAAAATAGACATGGAAAAAGCACAGCTATCCAAAAACATTCATTCCCAGGGCAGAAGCAAAGTCATTGGGTCTGTCTAGGTGGTTTTTGGCTTTGATATCATTCAAAATCGTACAGCAATGAGCAAACAGCCCTCGTCAAGTGGACCAAACCCAAATATTCTGAATCAAACTGGAGAACCGGGCTTCTTATGCTGCACTAGACACGCTCGGGCCATGATCCGTCTGTCTCTTACCTGAGTAAGTACTACCAGCTGGGTGTCCTGGAACCTGCAGCGTCCCTGATGTCAATGGAGGTGGAGGAGGCAAAGCCGTAGGAGGGGCAAACATATTGGGGTGATGTGGGTGTGCGGGGGGCTGGAGGGTGGGCGTGAAGGTATGCAGCGGGCTGTGGCTGGGCAAGGACAGAGGGAACGGCGAGGCCGAGGGATGGTGAGATATGTGTGGAGGAGGGGCCTGAGTCTTGGCAGGAGTGCTGCTTCTGCTGCTGCTGTTAATGAAAAGAAAAGCAATTAAGCGTTGCATGGACGAGAGAAAAGCTCCAAACGTACACGTATACAACCCCACCAAGCTAGGCATGGCTCACCGTAAACACATCACTAATGTAAGTTATAGATTACAAATACAAGTTACTATTCTACTTCTCTAGAAGTACCCCTGTGATACTCCTTTCTCCAACCACCTGCTGTATTTTTTACTTCCTGTGGTCTCTCCACACCAAAATCCAAGACATATTTTCCCTTTCTGCAAGAGGTTGATACTCTGTCCTCCAACAACACAGGAACGACACACAAAGGACTAATCAGCCCTGTGCATTCATTACTTAATTAGCAGGTCCTTTCTACATGACTACTTCTGATTCATGTTTTCAGGCAAATGAAGCTCAAAATCAGTGATCACTGCATTAGTAAAAGTTTAATGTTTTTCTTCTGTGACTTCATAAGATGAAAGACTGAAGGAAAATGTGCAATGAAGCTGAGAAGGCACCAACAGATATATGCCTATTGTACAGTTCATGCCTCTCTCTAACCCTACAATATAAAGGGATGAGTCAGCAAATAAATATTTGTCATTACACCAGCTGCAATTTTTCAGGTTTCATTTCCTATTAATGAGAATTTAAAATATATTCACCTAGTGCTTAATTCTACTTGTCATTATTTCTAGTAATGACGTGCTTCTATTGCAGTGACTTTTAAAGACATGCAATAGCAACTTGCTTAAAAATAAACTGAAGCCTTAAACACCTCCCAGTCTTTATTGAAAGAATGAAAGAAACATAATGTTGGTTCATGAGATGTTGAAGGGCACCATCTGTCTGCTGGAAGCTCAGATTTGGGGAAAAATGACCCAGTGCTGATAGCATTAGCTTCGAGTAGGGGAAATCTGAGGTCCCTGACTCATAGAGACATCATGGGTTCCTGTGAACATGTTGTTTGAGGTTTACATCATACTGGTCAGGTAAAGAGAAAAACACCAAAGACTGCAAGGTGTTGGCAGTGCCGATAAAAAATAAGCTTTAAAGTCACTGGTGCAAGACCGTTTGGAGGAGGTTGCCAGCAGGGCCAACAGCAGCTGTACCGCACCTCTTGCTCTAGGGCATGTCAGTGGTTGAAGAAAGCAGAAGATGTTTACAGGACAGCAGGGTATAAGAAGTTAGCCTTGAGAGAGCAGCCCAACTTGCAAAAACTGAGGTTTTCTTCCCCTGGCCTATACTGCATAAAATCCCCTCCAAAAACCTGAGTACACAGTGACAGGCAGGAAAAGTAAAAGCAAATTAACCAAGCGCTTGAGAATACCGAGCATTTAGGGGAACACTAACTCAGAAATAAAGTGAGCCTGGCTCATTTCAGGGAAAGAATTAAGGTTAAATGCACAAAGTTCCCCTTATTTCCCAGTGATGGGATGTGCTGTCACTTCTCTCCTTGAGTTAATTCATCTCCACTTCCTCTGAGCACGGTAAAGCATCGCCACCGGGCAGCGAGCCCGCAAAGCCGCGGAGCTTCGTGGCGCACGCCTTTCTCTTCACCTACCTTAAGCTGTTGAGGCTTAAACTGCTGCTGTTATAGGCAGAGAGTGGCTGCGAGAGGCCCTGAGAGGCTGGATGGGGCTGCACCGGCGGGAGGTTCGGATGGGCCGGCTGCACCGGCGACTGCGGCCNCTGCGTGGCTTGTGGTGGGGGCGGCTGGGCAGGAGCCTCCGGCCGTGGGGCGAGCGCGGGGCTGGGGCAGGGCGCCTCAGGCTGCGGCTCCAACTGGGGCTGGGCCAAAGGCTGTGTCACCTGAGGACAAGGGTCTTTAGGCACCACAGGCTCAAGTAGCGGGTCTTTACTGCTGTCCTGGCTCTTCTCTTGACTCCTTTCTAATCCTGATATTTTCGGGACAGCCGGGCCCCTAGCACCAGGGTTGTCATTTTCAGCTAGCGCACTGACTCCTAACTCTTTATCTGCAACAACAAAAGAAAGATAAAACAGTTAACTGTGTGACAAAGTGGGAAAAATCAACCTCACTGCTGTGCCAGAGTCCCGCTCCAGGCAGTTACATTTTGTTTTCATAAAGGACGGTGCCAACATGAAGCCAAATCAAATCCAAAGTCATTTCCAGCAGCATCCCTAACCCTCAAGTCTCTCTTCTCCTATTTTATCATAAAGTTTCTGGTTCTCTTCAGTAATGCGCAAAAAACCAAACACATAAAATCTGAGCTGAGTGCAGTGGTTCAAGTGCTCTAAAAATCTTAAGTCCGACCTCCCCAAAAATCCCCACCTCTGCCTTAGGGAAAACACCAGGAGGGACTGTGCTTTGCTTCGTTCTGTAGCACAATACACATCGGGTCCTCCACACTTGCCTCCTGAGGATTCATTTCCCAACTTTCCTCTGCAACCACGCTACTGTTTCATGGATTTTAAAGAAAAATTAGACTTGCACCCTAACTGCATGACTCTGCAATTTGGGGCCATAAAACGGTGCTGATAAATTATGAGTGTAGGTAGTATCATCTCTATGTGTACTTGGCAAAATCAGTCCCTAAATGATCCCATAAAACCCACTGAAATTATCTACTGAATCACAGAAGCACAAATTGCCGCAGTGTGAGTGGGAGAGCTCTGCAGGAGGCCAGGCTCCACTGTGCTCCCTGCTTGGAGAGCTGCTGTTTCCTACGCGCATCCCTTTATCCCTAATTACCATTATATTTTTACTATAATGTCTCTATTGCCTGGGCTGCCAAATGAACAGAACAAAGAGGTTAAGGGAAATAAAATATTTTTGCGTCCGTTTTTCTTTCGATGACATTCACTTTGGACGCTACTTCTCAGAAGAATGACCAGAGAAGTCAAGGTGGTAACGTGACCAGTCCTGAAAATGTTCTCTTTAAAGACACGAGAGCTGGACAACATTCTGCATGAGAGTGTTTGCAGCTGCCCCTCAGCTTTTCTCTGATAGCTCTCCTCAAAATAAACCACCTGGTTGAGAAGAGAGGCCCTGTTCAGTACTACTCTTGTCTATTATTGTTCCTCTATCATCATTTCCTTACCGACCCACTGAGGGAACAAATGTCACGTGAGCTCTGTGCCTCACTACACGAGGTCTAAACCTTAAAACACATATTAGTAGGAACTCCGTTTTTTTTGGTTTGGCTGGTCATGGAATGACTTGGTTTTGTTTTCCAGCTCTTTAATAATAATTAGTATTATAATTTTAACATTTGTCCCAGTGGAGTTTTGCGATTTCCCATTTGACTCACTCCCCAAAACTTCTGCCAATGACTATTTGATTCAGCTCACCCCTTTGGACACACCTGGGGCTGCAAAAAGCAGTGCCTTCTAGTGTCCTAAATAATCTTAAGACAGGAAAACTTTACTTGTTCTCCTGCCAACTTTCAAGGGTTAAATGAATGAAGGCATAATAAAATAACACAAATTCAGAGAAAGCTGTTGACAGCTACATCATTTAAACCCTGAAGTGAAGGAGTGCAAATAAAGATGATGGGGAGTGCACTCTGCCCAGGCACCCACGTGTCTGCCAACATCGCATCACCAGAGCTGCCAGAGACAGCCTGGCAGAAACGTGTCAAAAACATATAATCATTTGGGTTTACCTTCATCCAGAGATCAAAAAAAGCATGTCAGGCCCATTACTACTAAGTCTTTTATAGGCCCCATGCAAGGTTGAACAGTCCAGTAGAGTGGAGTTCAGATTGCTTTAATAGTTTGTGGACAGGAGATGGGGAAAAAACCTTTTGGGGACAAAAGGGAGGTAAAGAGGAGAAGAAGAAAGAGAGAGGAAAAGTAAACAGACTTATTGGATGAGTATTTAAAGGTACTTTAATCACTTCTGGAGTATGTAATCTCTAACAGTCACAGAGGCTCCTCCACAAATTTGCATCAAAAGACTATGGGGGCAATAGTGGGGCTCCGGAGGAATAAAAATAATTACTCTGCTGTACGCTCAAGGTCTATCTCGTTGCAATTAAACTGCAAGTTCTAAATAAAGGAAATTCCGTTCACATTAATTCTTTGAATCAATCCTGCTTGATCAAACATGAGTCAAAGTTAGAGTGTGATCACCACACGTGCCGAGGCAGGTCCCTAAGGAGGAAACAAATGAGCAACAGTTTGTTCAGGAAGAGGTGGATCTGTGTTTCTAGTCCTTACTAGGAGTTACAAGATTTTATTTTCTTCTAACAGAAAGGTGTAGTAATTAGGGCTTTGAGGACTTAGCCTTGTCATTAGGAATTCCCTACAAAATGCATACATTAGGAAGTCCGAAAATCCTGCAGAGGTGATACTTCCAAACCTATGGAGAACACCTTGCACTCAGTGCATCCTTTAAATCTTTTCATTTGGTATGTTTAGTGTCTCTCGTGTGTGTAACATTTATTCAGCACAGGTCTCTGCTGGGGAGTTGGCTCCTCACACAGTCGCTCCTCCTCCCCTGGAGAAAAGGGCCACGAATCCCAGTGTCTCCTGGGTATTTTTTGCTGCTGCTTACATCTTAATTACACAGCCCCTGCAGTACCATTCCTGTTAGTTTGCAGTTAAGAAGATGCCGTATTTAGTAAGATAATGTTATTCCAAATGTCGAACACTGAATGCATGCACAGTTTCTCCTCTCTCTTACAGCACTGCACCTTCACTATAGCCCAGAATGGCATCACATGTCCAGGAGTGTCTCTAACCCCAGTATGCCTGGTACCTACATCCCAGCGTGGCTGACAACTATGACCTATAAATCAGAAAGAATTCTCCATCCCACAGTATCTATTTAGGGAGTTAAAAATCCCACATCTGCGATGAGCGCTACCAATTATATGTTTCATGAGGAGGGCTCAAGTCCTCATCAACAATCCTTCAAGGTCACGCATGCAAGATGACACTTTTTCTACCGGTATATCTTTGCCCATCACATTGTCTCTGAATCTTGGCTGACTAGCTCAGTGTAAAAACCAAGGGGAAAAAAATCCTTCACATCACTATGACGCAGACAATGCAACTTGCTGAGTTTGTTTCTGCGTCGTAAGAACTCATCTCCATCCAACAGCTAAGGGAGCAAGCAAGCTAACGTTGTTTGATGGCAGTCTCCGTACTCTCTTTTGGATAAAGTGAAATTACTGCGTCGCTATTCAGAAGAGCACCAACTGTGGTGCAACTTCTGTGCTGACAGAGGCTTCCCTTTTTCCACTGGGTTGCTACTGCATCCAGCAGCAGTCAGTCTTTTTACTGAAAAAGGAATAAAGCTCTAATGTGATGCTCTCTGACGACTGAGGAGAAACACTGGCTAAGCTTGTCCCACACAGACGGGACACACAACTTCTGTTATCTTCCTTTCCTGTCTTTGCCCTTTGATTTGTCTTAAACCTCAAATTCCTCTGTTTTTCACTTAACACACACACAACCTGGGGACCTCTCAAGACACAGGACTCTCAGTCCCCTTACGAGTAACACAAGTGCAGTTTGCGGTGTCTACGTGATTGTCACTTGCTTGGCTCAATAACACCAGAGGAGCAGACAAGGCTACGCTGGGAAGACCTGTAAGTGAACTGGAGAGACTCTGTAGCTGTGTGTTTACATTATATGTTATAGACATTCTATGAACATACAGATACACACGTGCACTCCTCGTGTTTGCAGCCTTCTATGTTACATACAATACATACGCATTTATCTGTTTTTTATATGTATGCACACTGTTATCAGAGACATATGAGTAAAATTTGACCTCAGCTCTTGCGTTCCGGTTCTTTTGTACTGTTTGGGTGATCTGATAGAGCTAGAGGATGGCCAGAGGTGGTCAGTTGAGAACATCACAGCCATAAAATAAAGCCCAACTATTCTTCTGCTGACAAGAAGGCCCTGCTGAAATTCGCCAAATTTGAAATTCCCAGAGATTCACCACTAATGAATGTTCTAATTTTGCCAGGTCAAATATGTCTGTAGATAAGTTCAACGTGTTTGGCTGCACCAGAGACCACAGGAGATGCTAAGTGGCAGCACAGGGCATTTCACGACAAGAGCTGGGGCACCACCAGCCTTGGCCAGGTCCCGAGTGGCAGCCAGGGATGTGTGAACTGGGCGTCTCTGATCTGACTTGATGGTACTTGTGGAATGAAACCTCCTTAAACAACGTCCTGCATGATGCTGTCAACTTACAGTGGCCAAATCCTTTTTTCTAAACACAAAATCATCCAACTTCTCCATGTCTGGAACAACTGAGTTTCATTCAGAAAACAGATCATAAGATACTCTGTCACTCCTCCTCCTGTCTACAGCAAGATTCAGCCTCTCTATGTGTGGCCTGGAGTATTCAGGCATCTTAAGAGAGCAATTCAGAATCAACACTGAATTTTCCATTCTCTTGAGAGGGTTTTGGATTAAGCTCAAAGTCCTCATTGCACAAGCAGGAAAATTATAGGAGCATTTTGCATTTGAGCATTCAGGCTAGCAAAGAAATATTTTATATCACCATTTAATTTAAAATAGCAGTCATTTTCTTTTACTGCTTTGAAAAGTTTAAGTCTTCTCTTGACAATATTACCTCTGCCTAACTAAAACTTTCTGCAACCTTCTTAATGCAAGATAAGAAAATGAGATATTAAAAAAATACAAAATCAATTTCCTTCAGTTTTAAGACGGGTAAGCGGGCAGTGGGTCAAACTGTCACAACCCATACAAAGGCTTATAACTTCTCTGAAGTCAGTCGAATGCAGAAAACATACACCCCGCTGACCACCGGCCCTGGGAGGTAAGACTTCAACAAGCATTTCACAAGGCTTGAAAGAATTAATCAGCTTTATAGACCTGATTGTACATTTCATATCGATTAGACATTGGTCAATGAAACACTTGGATAAATAAAGGCAGATGACAGAAAGTATTACTGCAAAGGATGGAGGAGGCTGTTGGGTACACCAGCCAGCACGTATCATAAAGGCCCCAGAGCAATTCATCTGTTGTGCTGGATACACATAATTTGCTAAAAACAATTTTTCATTTTTAGCACACAATCATCCTTCAGCCTAATTTCCAAGGACACTGACAAAGTATTTGATTATGTAAATGAAAAACATGCGTTCGAAAGCATGGTTATTAGCAGCTCTGTCATCTGCTGATACCAATTATGCCACAGGAAGCAGGTATTTAGCACAACTGAATAGCAAGACTTGAGACACACTTTCTACTTAATTATAAAACAGAGAAGGAAATTATTCAGGACAAAAGATTTTGCTACCTCCTGTTAAAAATGTTTATCTTGAAATGGATTTAATTGTCAACAATAATGCTGCAGATCAATGAAAAGAAGCACTTGGTGGAATTGCACAAGATGTTGACAATTCTTCAGTCATTGAGCCGCTTCTGGCCTTGATTTGAGAATGCAGAGCCCTCCAATATTTCACATAAAACAATTTATTTCATCCAGCTGTTAAACAGAACACGCACCACGTATGTAACTCCTATATCCTGTACACTGTGAGTAAAGTACTTGATTTGATTTTTTTTTTTTTTTTTGGAGTGCCTCGTTACTCAGTGAAAAGGAATGGGATGTAGCTTTCTAGACGAAAGTGAAGTACAGAACATCCAACCACCCCCCTCTCTCTGAAATCATTGCATTTTACTTAATAGCAAATAGGCACATATAACAGCAACATCCTAACACGCCCCTGGAGAAAGCAACACCATGAAAACCCAATCCTGCTCCAGCACACACGCACACAGCCAAAGGTTTATTTCCATTAGGGAAAATCTCTTGTTTTCCTCCCCTTTCCAGCTCGAAAGCAATAAATTCCATCGTTAACTCTGCAGCTCTGAAGTATTCAATAGCACCAGAGTGCTTATGGAAGTGGACTCCTCTCAAACCGGCTGACAAACTTCCCATGTGGGAAATAACACCGACAAAGTCATTGGGAGATATTCTTTAATAATAATGGCTTTGAGCACAAAGAGCTTTTGCTTCCTGTTTCCATTTTGCTATTTAATTAAAGAAATCCAAGTCTTGTAATCACAGTATTTGCAAAGCACACCTAGTCTCACAGAAACACCGACAACGCCGTATCAAACCAGGCTGGAGTCCACACTTCCCACCTCTCTGTGCAACCAGCACAAGATTTTTCCAAAACCGGTGTAAAAACCTTGCAGGCAGCGTACACAAATCCAACCTGTCCAACCCACAAGAACTCATGCTGATCTCTGGTCAAAGACTGGCTTAAACCCCAAAGCCTAAAGATTTTCCTTCAAGATTTTCTACAGTTGCGATAACCACTATGGCCTTGTAATGTATATAAATATCAAGTCCCTTTAGAGTATTCAGAAGTTCTCATCCACAGTACAACATTTCTTAGCATGTCATATTCCTCCAACAAGGTTTCCATCTTCCACTTTTTAATTCCATTTGGTTCTTACAAGTCTATGAGAAAAAAAGACTTCTCTTTAAAAAATTAAGTTGCTTCCCTTTCTAACTCCTTTACAAGTTTTTCAACTCCTATCTTCTCGGAAGTCTTTCTTCCTATGACACTTTTTCCACATGCGCAATCGCTTATTGTTGGGTTTTTTTGCTATCCCATCACATCTCATAGGCTTCTGCACCACTTTCTTTTGGAAGCAGCTGAACCAAACTACAGCCCTCAGCAGCTGGACCGCTCCTTTATACCCATGCATTTTCATCCCCCACCGTATGATTCACCACCCGATTCTTCACTCACCTTGTAGGCAGCTGTTCCCAGCCGCACACCCTCACTTGTATCATTCTGCCAGAGGACTGACTAAAATTTCAGAGAAGACTAGCCAGGGTAGCTTGTAGGAAATGGAATTTGGGACACGACTTTTTTTTTATTAGCAACCTGAAAGCAAAATCTGAGTAAAGGCACAAAGTCAGCGTGAAGGCACTTGTGAACTGCCTATTCACTATCAAGGCATACACGGTTTTTAAGGATGATCTAACTGAAATGTTTCCTCCCAGATGAATAATCTGCACTGTCCATGCAGATCACTAAAAAGACACTGAAATGTTGTGAAAGGGCCTTCACACAAGGGAATCAGCAGCGCTCACCTTTACTGTATGCTCACTGATTGACCTGTCCTTAATGAAAACAGCAGCACAGCAAGTCGGCAGCGTTTGCTTTATGACAGAGAAAGTGAGAAGCAGCTACATGAACACAGCCTAAAACACACCAGTGTGAACGAACGTGGGGCTTTTAGCAGATATGAGCACCCTCTGCTTAATGTCAACTCAGCACCGACCTTAACATTCTAAATAAATATCCTCAGTCCCAAAAGAAATGGTGAGTAATGAAGACCAGATTAAAGCCAAATCTGCCACACACAGTAACTACGATAGGGTTCATTAGCTGGTAGGATACAAGACCGACACAACAGTGTCCTACACGCAGAACGGACACCAACATCGGGGCGTAGTCTGAAGCTGAACCTGCCTGCTGCAGGGTACTTTTGCAGTCCAAAATACAGGCACTTTCTACACACGCTGAAATTGTTAGCCTGTGTATGCTTCAAAATACCATTTGAAAAATGTCCTACGCTCCTAACTTTTATTTTGATTCATGTCGTGCCTTGCTGAGACTAATTATTATCCAGCAACTGCTGCATTCACAGACTCAAGCTGTACGCACAGGACTTCGTGGTGCTGCCTCCATGTTGCAAGCAACTGTAATTCTAAAAGGATTAAAAGTTTACCAGCACAGCCATGTAAAGTAGAAAATGAATTGTTCACTCTTCTCATCTCTGTTTGGAAATTAGATTAGAGGCTCCAAGTGAGCTGAAGTACAGAATGAGGCAAATCCATGTGATTAGCTCACAGGTGGCCCGTGAGCCTTTTCTCTGCTTCAAAGTCTGGCAGATTCCTATTAGCCGCAATAATAAAATGAATGTGTACTTATCCTTCGGCCCAAACCCTGCCCTGTGCCAACACGGCTACCTGCTGTGCTAATCCTCAGAACCAATATAATCATCCTCGATTGTTATTTCATAAGTTTGCTCAGCTGTCAGTGGGGATATGGGGCCTGCGCGGCGCAGAGCTGACTGCTACACCGGCTCCAGATCCCCGCGACACCGTCGGCGGAGGGGAGGAATCGCGGAGCTTCCCCAGGACAGCCCCGCGACGCCGACAGCTGGTTTCCCAACCCTAAGAGCAAAGACTCTTTATACACATAAACAGTTTGTACCATTAATCACGAGTGTTTCCTCCAAATAAACAAATACAGCTTCGCATTTATCTTCTCTCTCCAGAAGGCACCCCTGTGAGTGTCAGCTCAGCAAAACACCAGTGCACATGAGACCAGAAAACAGAAGGGACAGCTCTTCCAGGGACGGGTACGGAGGTCGCACGTGATGCACACACCACACCAGTGGTCCATGTAATACTGTATTTACTTGCTGACTCACACCAGTTGCAGATGCAGGGGGACGATGGGAACGCGGTACTTGGCCACAATGTGCAGGAAAGCTCTTCCAAGCCTGCTCAGCGAGAGGCCGCTTAATATAATGAACCTTGAGGGTTGCTTCCTCTTGCAAACTGATATCCCACCTGCTAGAACTGTGATAACATTTTTATTATTTCTATAAACGTCTAATAATCGTCTGAACCCTCTTAAGCTCTTTACCTTAACATTATCTTGCATTAGGGAGCTCTACAATGCAACTTACAATTTCCTTTTGTTGCTTTTAAAATCATTAGGCAGGGAAATGAGAAGCCCTCTCCCTATTCCCACATTACAGGTTTGCCAGAATATTTCCAACTAACTTTATCAATCCTTTTTTTTTACACTAAAATTTAAAACAAATGTTGAACCAGTGGTGCTCCAGATAGGGATGTGGGAAACAAGTGCTTGGGGCACCAAGGGGAACAGAGGCCGAGTTTTGCTTCGTTCCCGTTAATAGCCTTCCACCTCTGCTGCTCTCTGCACGGCAAACCCAAGACCCCGCAAGCACAGAGCACTCGTGGCAGATCAACAGGAAGATCCACGCTCACAGTGGTGTCTCCAGCGGGTAGGCAGCTCCATGCACCCACCCTTGGCTATGCCTCCCCATCCTGCCCTACCCTTTCCTGGCACATGTGTCCATTTCCTAAGCCGGTCTAGGGAAGTAATGTGGATTCAAAGTAACCTCCTCTCTCTTCATTTCCCCTTAGACCAAGACAGTAAATCTTGCTTCAAATGACACTGGTGCTGAAAGAAACGCTTACAAAGCTCCCATCGCATCCTTCAGCCCTGGGCAGCAGCAACCGCTGCAGATCCCTGAACTGCCAACAGCCTCAGTAGTAAAGCTCTCGGCCTCCCTCAAGTTCTGTACATATTGAACTGGATGCGAAGAGAGGCAACATTTGACCAACCAGCAGCTGCTTACCTGTTTTGTGGATGAAGACGACAGAGGCACCTGGGCTGAGGTGCACCAGCTGGCACAGCAGCCATGGTGGTGCGCTCTGGGGTGTGCCTGCCTGGGCATCTTCATGTCACCGAATCAAAGGTATCATCAACCTCCCCGCTTGCTGGTGTTACAGCCTCACGCAGTCAGGCTTTCCTCAGTCTGGGTCATCCCCAGTGTCCTACAACCAGGGGTGTTGGTAACAACTCAACACCCTTGGCCAGGACTGTGCATCGTGCCTGTTACTCCAACAGCTCTGCTAAGGGCCAGCTCCAAATCTTTCCAGCAACAAACCAGCAACTTGCCTTCCGACAGCTGGCAGCCTGAACTCCACAGATCTGCAAGTGAGGGATTTCCACATTTACTGAATAACCTGCTTGGAGACACAAGGCAGAATCACCCTGCTGAGAAGAGCCGGCCTGGAAAACAGTATCTGAACGTCTTCCATTTAGCACTGGTGAACCATGGAGAAAGGAGGTTTTATGGCTCAACTTTCATTTTTATCTCAACCAGCTGAACAACTCACATTTTATTTTATCCTCTCTGTTTCTCCTCTCAAAGACCTTAGATCAGGGAAAACATTCCTCTTAGGACAGCATTATAGCACGGACTTAATTTCTGGCCCATGCTTACCCTCACTCAACCACGGATCAGGGTCAGACGGGAAGGATGTTCTCAGGGGTTTTGCAGCTCTGGGGGTGAAGGGGTTTGGTTTCTGCCCTTCTCCCACTGCTACCACTGGCAGCCCGACTCCTCTCACAGTGCTCAACTCAAGGCTACTGCATTTCGGGTCTCGTCACCCAGCCCTTCAGTCTCACCCCCCAAGCAGGACCACGCCAACCCCCTGACTTCTGCTCACCATGCGGTGTCTGTATTTTCATAACGTTGCATTAGCAAACCAGCAGGAGTATGTTTCCCTCTGAATTCTAGTCATTTAAAGCAAAATGTTGGAATCTTGGAAATTAACCAAACACTGAATAGTCTTTTACCAGAAGGAGCTGATTTAAGGTAATTAATGCTAACTAAACAAATAGACATACTGGACAGATTTCGAACCAACTGGGATGTAAATATTTGTACTCTTGTGAATAATCTCACAGTCAAATCAGTTCTACAAATACTTACAATAATGCCTTTTCTTATTTTTTTCCTCTCTTTTTTTTTTTTTTTTCCCCTCTGTCTCAGGTAGAACAGGCTAAATGCCCAGCAGTGCCAAGTGAAGGCAGCTCCACACACACCATTTGGGTGACATGGTGCTCTCTTGGATTCAGGAGTCAACCCAGCTGACCTCGAAGCAGCACCACAGCCCTGAAACCTTTTGCATCACAGACTTTGACCCCCAAGCTTCCTCCCACTTGAGGCTTTCACTTAAACCTCTTGCTATAATTTAGCAAGGTGGCAAGATAGGTCCTGGCAGAGAGGCAGCAGGAAAAAAGGACAATTCCATAATCATTTTTGTTTCCAAGGAGCAGAGTCCCAGCGCCACAAGATGTTCGGTGGAGACAGGCTTTATCCAAATGTCCTAAAATCCATGGGGCTGCAGATGGCAGTGTCAAACAGAAGGTTCAGTGCCTTACAAAGTAAATTAAGAATAAGTCCATCTGTGGCATGAAATATCCACCCTGGAGTGAGGGGAACCTTTACAAATAACATTTATTTAAGTTTAAGAAAAATACTTCAAAATTGGGAAAAAAACACCACCTGACACTTCTAGTTTTATAGTATTTTCAATTATTTTCACAAAGGGAGGTAAAAGTAAAACCAAACGTTTACTGGGTATTGGGAGACCAGATCAAGTGCGCCTGATGTTTAACAGCAGCCCAGCAAAATAATCAATACCTTCCAATTCATGTTATTGACTTTTTCACATCCTTGCAGGCATGAGACTTCAGATGAAAGCATCAGAACTGCCAAATTGTTCAATTTGCTCTAGTTCAGATATTTTACACTGGCATTTTTTAAGATGGTGTGTGGAAACATGTTCGAGAGAAGCTCTTAAAAGTCAAAGTGGGATTTAACGTCCTAAATTCTCTATCTTGCTTCACTTTGGGATACAAGGCTGCTTTAAGCAAAAAAAATCTGAAACGTTTTTCTTTATTTTGTCCTCTTTTACTCTGCTTCAGTTTAAAGAGACGACGGGAAGAAACAAACCCACCCTCTACAACTACCTCTGTTTAATGATATCAGAATTACCAAAGATTACACCTCTATAAGCTGCGTTACCACAAAGGAAAAAGACACTTCTGCACCACACAGCCCAGAAATACACACGCTGTTTCCGCAGAGCGGGATCAGCTTCCCCGACACCCCGTCTTGTCTTTTTGTGAGACAGTTGCGATAATATAATTCTGTGCTATACAACAGGCACAACAACAACTTGTTTGGACCACTGCTAAACAGCAAGAGCTCATTAAATTTTAGAGAATGTTTGCAGCTATTTTAGCACAGGCATGATTTGTTATGACATAGGAAAACTCTATTATTTCACCAGGTTTAATAGGTAATAGATATGCCGAGGCACAGACTTCTTACAGAGCTATGAGAAGCTTTTATCAATAGCCCTTGAGGATGTATTGGGCAAACTGATCTTGCAACATCTCCAAATATAGAGAGAAAATGATCTGAACTATGGAAAATCGCCATGATTCAGGAACAGTGCACTAGACTAGAAGATTAAAGTTCTGCTCCGGCTCCCTCAAGACACAGTTAGGTCAGTGCTTGTCCCTGTTTCCTTCTCTGAGTATTTAGATGACGAGCTCTTCAGGGCAGGTGCTGATGTAAACCAAGAACCAGCTCTTGCTTAAGGCTTCTCTGTATTCGTTTCATGAGAATATAATGATAAGGATTAAAAAAAAAAGGTCAAAATCAAGCTTGGAAGACGGCCAGCAATCTTTCCTGCAATTCAACGGATGCGTCTGAGTGAATGAGTAAGAAAGTGCAATATATTATCACTGATTTCCTTGCACTACTCCTTGTTCTGCATTTGATCGTATGAAAAGTACCTAGCTGGGTTTTTTCACTCTTCCATGAGGCTCACAGCCATGAGCATTTTCTAGTCGTGCCCTGAGCTCACCTGTTCAGTTTTCCATTAGGCCCTGACAACCACAAATATTTTATAATCGCCTCTAATCCTTATATATATTACGCAGAAGGCTGAAACTATAGCTCACTGCAACGCAGAAAATGCACAGAACATCAAGTGGGCCCATTAACATTTAGAAATAAACTATTAAGAGCTCCATCCAACAAATCAACTCATTCTAAGATATGTATTTATCATTAATCATCTATAAGTGTGTGCACACGCGCACATACCTCGACTACACGTACACAAATGTCATTTGCCCTGTTCTGGTGCAAGTGAGGAGGTTTTCTTTTAACTGTTAACAAAGCAGGGCTGTCAAATTTATTCAGCAGGAAGGAGGCAGAGCAGCACATGCCAATTATTCTGGCTGCAGGTAGGGACCCACACTTGCTTCTCCCTTCTGGAGGGATCCAAACCCCTCCTGCTCCCAAGAGGTGCTAAGTCTGCCATTTGGGTTGGAAGTTCTCCAGCATTCGCTTCAAGCTCACTTGTAGTTTGTTTCTGACTAGTAGGGGAAAAAAAAAAAAAAAGTTTAACGTTTACCAACAGCCACGAGTTTTACTGGAAACTGTTGAAAATGTTTAACCACTTGTCCTCAGGAGGAAGGAGGTGGTGCCACAATGAACACATGAAGCGTTTTCTCTGAGTTATTCTTATATGAGTAAGACTTAAAACTGAATTCTTGATATAAAGTGAGTTTAGAGATACACAGAAGGTTTTAGGAGACACACAACTCTGTGGCCCAGGAAGCAGATACAGGAGGAGATGCTGTGAAGGAGAACACACTGGCAGTGCTCAGGGTTGGGAGCCTACGGCGACTCCAATGAGCTCAGAGTGACACAGGGGCAGAATCTGCCCCTTTGTTTTCCACGCACAACTGCCCACGTGCTCCGTTCTTAAGGAAGCACACAGTCACGTAGAACACACCTAAAGTCACGTCACAGCTCACGCGTGGACTCACAATCGCTCGCTGCCTGGCAAATACCTGCAGACGCTGCACTGCAAATGTTCTCGTTCCCTCCTTCCAGCTCCACCACACCATCAATCTGCAGTTCACCCTTCTGCAGTGTTCCCTTCATCGGTGCCATCAGTGGCATAAACCTGCCAGGCATGTAGAACTTAATGGTCTAATCCTCCTGCTTTCACAAAGACCAGATTAGCTTTAAGTTAAATACTCTTGTTCCTTAAATTTCCTCCTTGTCAGGATGCCGAGGGAAGCTCTTAATCTTACAAAAGAGCCTGAGGACATTCTGATGCCTCCATGTGATGACAGAAAGCAGTCCATGGTGCCAAGATAAAGCTGAGGTATTAAACTAATCTCACAGACCTGGAAACGTCTATGCAGCAGCAGGGATCGCTGCTGTTTATCGCCGTAGCTGCTGGAGGGGGTCATTAGCCGTAAAGGGGGTTCTCGCCACGAACATCTCCGCATCCCTCGCTTCATGTACATCAAACTGAGGCACTGACTAGTTCTGAACTTGTGCAAGTTATCAGCTGCAAAGAAATCAAATAAACTTGTGATTCAGAGACAGAAGTCTAATCACTAACTAATTCAGCCAGTTTGTCTACACTTGCCGTGTCGAGCTCCCTTTGCCGGCAGCCCGGCGCGGCCCGTGGCCATCAGAAGCCGGTTCTGCACAAAGAAAGATGGGGCACTTCAAACCACAACACTGTTCCATGGATGGAAATGGTGATCCAATATGGAAGCGACCTCTGTTTTGATGGTAAAGAGTTGGAAGCGTGACACGGCAGAGCACGAAGCACAACAGGAGCTACCTACAGCTGGGCCTCCCCCTCCTCAGCAGGCTGAGATGATTAAAGCTGTTATTAGACGACAACACAAACTGAAAAATCTCCCTAATGTTCAAAGAAAACCGCAGAGCCTTTACTCTCAGGTAAAGACCAGAGTACATTTAGGAAGCAACTAATGTTTCTTTTCACCCTTGTAATCCACAAATTTCAAGAGACCTTTTACTTAAAGGCGAATAAAACGCACTGCAGCATGTGTAGCTCGGTTAACTACTCCTCACTTGTCCATACGTTTGGCAACACATTGTAAGTGACTTAATTCCTGTAATAACTTCCCATCCTCTGCACAGCCCTCCAGAGATCCATGTGGGGACAAACAAACATATGGGGAGGTCACCCCGCTCTCTGCAGAGCAAACCTTTCTGCATCAGCTAAAGAGAACTCAAAGATAAGCTTGAAAAAGAAGATTAAGTATCAGTGAATGACATAAATCAATAGCTTCTATAATGTAATATTTTTAAGATCAGATAAAAAAAACAAAACAGGAAAGAAAGGTTTTTACCCACACATCCCTTTATAGGCTTTCCAAAAGCTTACACACAAAGCATTTAGACACTTTAATTTCCACTCCAATATGAATACTCTACCCCCAAATGAAACCTATTAAAAATTAAATTCTTATATTAAGTTTAAAATGCGGCTCTTTTCTCCCCAGGTCCCATTAAATACTCTCCCTACACACAGTTTAAAAGACAGAAGAGATCCTAGAGAATATTTACAAAGAGAACAAAACTCCCCGAGGGTTTTTATGTTACTACAACATTAATCTATTTTAATCACACAACAGATTAAAAACAAACAACATTAAACGATTCTGCAAAGTACCCGCTGAAAGTCTATCTTTGTTGCACCAAAAAAAAAAACCCTGAGAAAAAAAATAAAGCACTTGGAAATAGGGTGATTATCTTGTTCCAAAGAGACAGAGCACAGCAAAATCAAGACTGAGCCACAAAGCCGCTGGTGGGAAGAAGATAAAAATCAGCCATTCACAAGGGTCTAATTTCACTTCTACACACCCCTAGAGCGGCGTCTACACCAGAAATCTCACCAGGGCACATAAGGACACAGGCCTGAACAGCGGTGTCTGGTGAAGAAAACCGAAGCCCGATGCTGCCTCGTGCCCCTTCTCAGAGCAGGCACTTGGACTGGTTCTCCCACCTCGTGGGACATCCCCATCACCGGCACAACAGTGATGCCCCAGTAAGTTTTGATACCTCTCAGTGTAAAGTGCTAAAATACCTCTCTCCCTCCTTTTCCCCATTGTTTTCTAGCCAGGCTCACCTGCTCTCAGGCCCATGGCGGTGCTTCCCCAGTTATTCTGCATCAGAGGGCTCCCCAACTTGATTAGACGTTGTCTAGTGAGAACCTGACCACCCTCAAATGGACTGAGCCACGTGTGCCCTGGGCTCGTACCACACAGGAAGGAAAACTGGAAGCTTCAGCTTATTGCTTCTACCATTAACCTTAACTACTCTGATGTCCTCGCTATTTCCTCCATACCCAGTTCCAGTCCTTCCAGCCTTTTCTCTGACCACGGCCTTTCCTTATGCGTAAGTGTCTCCACTGGTCATCTACAAACCCTTTGTCTTTCGGGGGACGGAGCACAAGGAAAACAGCGTGTCCTTCAAAGGCTGCCTTCAGCAGCTGCTTGAAACAACAGCAGTGTTTTAGATTCCAGCCTCTACGATTTTATTCAGTCTTTAATTATTTACAATCTTTTTGAATTGTTTCAGTGCACTGAACAAAAATATCTATTGAGCTGCCCACAGGTCATTTCACTGAATCATCCCAGTTAATTTAGAGGCCAGAGCTGTTTATAAATAGTTCATTCTTCCAGTAGCCCCAGTCGTGCCGTTGCTACTGCAGAACCTCATCTACCATTCCTTCGTCTACTCGGCCGGCTTTGCTCTCTCACTCTGGTGCTCAGCCTTGGTTTTTCTCATTTGAATAACCTAAATAGTTGTGCTTTCACAATTGAGTTTGCCATCCCGCTGCTCAACAGACTTTTAATGAAGACAGGACGGCATTCTCCAGGATACTTTCTGCTCCTGTCACATATCAGATGCAGACAGTGCTGCAAAGACAAGTTTCTCCTATAGTTACAAGCCCGTATTTTCCACCACAATTTTATAACCACCTTTGCCCAGAAGACATTGGATTGAAGCAGTTACATCTGAGCTTGCAATTATCCAAAGAAACCACAAAGAAAAAAACCCTGCTCTCGTTCAAAGCCAAATAGCTGTTAGATTTACTTAAATAAGTGGCTGCATTTCACATGGATGGTTTGGTTAATACAGGGTGCTCTAGGCAGGCCTTTTATCTCGGCGCTTACCGACTGGGTGCCAACGCAAACCGAAACCTTCAAGGGAATGATTTGTGTGGTTACTCCGCTCCCAGCGCTCCGATTTAATGCAACGTACAGTGCACATGTTTAGTATTAATGGTAGCAGCTGCAATGGAGTCATTTCTGGTAGTATTACTACTGGTCTGAAGGGGAAAAATGCAGAGGTTTCTGCACAGGAGTAGTATTAAAATCTTTCACTTTGTTTATTCAGTGGATGTCCTAACAACTTGTTGCAATCCCTGACAGAATTTGGTTACTTCATCTCAACAAAGTTTCTTCCCAGAACAGCTGCCTATAACAGATAATTCCCAGTCAACCATGGAGGACAAAGAAGAGGAGTGAATAAACTTTGATCCTCTTGCTGTGTCGTATCTTATGGGTCTCTCTCTTTCCAGGCTAAGAGCCAGCGAAGGACTGCTGACCTGCACCGATGGAAAAACTGCAATCCTGCTTCCACGTCGCTATTTAGAGAGAAAGATTTCCCCTCGTTCACTCTCCATGACTAAGCACTAAGACACAGATGAAGGCAATACTACAAATGAACGCTGGCGTATCTACAGCACGCAAAGGTTCTCCTGATATTTTAATGACGATGGAGATACCAAGCGTCTCGTAGCTGTGATGGCTCCCTTGTGCTCTCCCAAGCCATATGCTCCATCCTTTTCTGACAGAGGTACCGTTAGGAGGAGTGGCAGCAGAAGGGGTCATACACCAGGTCTTCAGTTGCTTTAATTTGAACCCGAATGTATTACTTTACATCACCAGCCATGCCCGTCACCCCAGGCTGGGGCACAGTCACCAGCAGAGGGGACAGGGGACAGCCGGAGCCATGATCCTCTGCCAGCGGCTGGATCAGAAGCTGAGCCACACCGGCAGCCCTGCAGCGCAGACTCAAGTACATTGGCACGAGAGCACCTTTCCTTGGACAGCTGGCTGAGTTCGGGACAAGCCAGAAAGAGCACCACTGGTGGAAACAGTGGCCATGGTATGACTATTCCCACAAAACAGCCCGGGTGACACTGGTGAGGCTGCAGGAGCGATCAGGCTTTGGGATAAGGAACAGCCTCTGCAACTCAGCTGTGGCCCCACCAGCAACACCCACACAACCCCAGATGTGCAGGACACAAAGGACGCTACACAGGGACTCCACTAATGGCAAATATGTATAAGGTACAAAGCTCTTCCCAGGTGAGATGCTTCACTGCTTCTTACAGCTTGACAAAACTTTGTAATACTTCCAATCTCGAGTGTACAAAACCACCATAAGTCAATGCCCCTCCTATGAAACTGCTTCAAAACCTGTATCATGTATATTCAGATTTTTTCTTTATTTGCATTTCATTTTTTAGCCTCATGAAAGGGAGTGCCTTTCACATAATGATATTACTACAGGATCTAAGATTAAAAAAAGAAAGAAGTCAAATAATCGTAAGACTCCTGATAAAATCATGAAAGGCAGTAATGCTGCATCTCATTACAACTCTATGCTAATTCAGTTTTTTCTTAATAGTGGCAAGGGCCTCTCTAATAGCAGACAAGATTCGGTTGTTGAGCTTCACTAATGATGCAGAAGATGTAACAGTAAAGCGGCCGAGATGCTGATTCTTTTCAGGGCTACACATTTGGCAGGTAACATTAAACTCTGCGTTTTACAGGTTTTTGCAGGAATTAGTCGCTTTTCAAAATTATACGAAACAAGATTTTGAATGGACTTTAAACTGTTTGAGTAGCCATAAACTCACTAAAGAAAGAAACTACAAGGGGAAGCGAGGTAGGCACTGTATCCCCACCTGATCTTGAACCAGCCACTATAGCTAGCAGATAGCAGCTTTAAAAGACACCAGTGAACACTTAAGGGTAATAAATGCTCAGGTTCACGCTTATCCATGTCATCCTGGCATGTCACCTCTGAAAAACAACTTGTGAAACATCTGCTTGTGGTGTGTGAACTGGGTCCGCTTCACATCTCAGTCTTTCACTGTTCCAAATGCTGGACTATCCGCACAACGGCTTCTCCACCTCCAAAGGATCCCCCAACAGAATGTGTGAGCGAGTGTGGAATAAATAGACTCACAGCTAAAGCAGCACTCTCAGAAATACTAGTATCGAGTTGGTGTTATTCGGCACAGCCTTCCACCGAGCCCCATTTCAATGAAAACACCCAACGTTCCCCAGTAATAGCCACAATATGTTTCTCAATATAGGTAACGAATTAGTATCCCAAGCAATGCTTTCATTTCAATGTCTTTTTTTCCACAGAGTGATCACATCTTGATTGATCAAAAACCTTATAAATGGAAGTTAAGTGCATTAAATAAATATATTTATTTAATTTTTAAAATAAATTTAATTTCTTAAATAAATAAATATATTAAATAAATATGTTTATTTAATACAAACAGGTGTTTTGTCATCAGACTCTAAAATTGGATATATCTGTAAATCTCTCCCTACTTTAATTATTTTGTGGTTCCTCTTTTTTCGGTCCGCGGCGCCTTTGCACAAAGGCAGCAATGGAAACACCTGCCCTGCTGTGTTTGCACACCCTGCAGCACAATAGGTCTTGGCTCTCGACTTAGGACGACTCGAAATGTGTGTTACAATCTTCATGGATATCAGAAACCCTACCTGCATCCTCCCTGGTAGAAGAAGAGAGGCAGGCTCAGGTGCTCTCCACTGCTGCCCGCAAGGTCACTCAGAGTCAAGTATTGGAGCAGAGAGGAAATATCTCCTCCTGCTTCACTAGGAACCTGCTCTTTTCTTCCCTTTGGATTACTGGGTAAATTCACACCAGTAGGGCAGATATAGTTGAGTTAACCACACCTGCCAAGCTGGAATACATCGCCCTAATAGGTAGCACTTCCAACACGATTCCTCCCCCATCGCAATGTTAAGTTCACGTTGGATAGGCTACAGAAGCTGATGTGAACTGAGGCTAAGCCACTGTACAACTATGTGCAGTCTGAAGAGCTGCTGCTCCTACTCCCATCCAAAAAAGCCTCAGCTCTGCTGCTCTACAGACGCTGAGGTTCGTGAAGACCAACAATGACATGCCACCGAGCCCGTGCCCAGCCCAAGGCAGCTCCATGAAGGTACATGTAAAGCATTTCAAGTCTGAATACAATATTATACTTAATCATAAAAGGTTAGTGATGTTTTTCTGTTTTCTTTCCTAAACATCCTGTGTTCTCACCAAAAAAAAAAAAGTTCTTCTAGTAAATTAATCTTTTTTCTTTTTTTTTAAAAAAAAGAATATTATGTCTCCTAGATTTTAAATTCCAATACAGCCAACTAAATTAAAACAAAGTACACACTTCCTAATGCTCTCATTAATAAGACTAAAATTCACTCTAAAAATTTTAGAAGAGTTAATCTTCCAGCTAAGAATATCACACGGGCAGGACAAGAGGATCTTGAGTGTAATCTTGAGATGAAGGCTGATAAGACAAAAACCAACTCACAGTAGCTTGTGCTCGCTTACTGTTCTCGTTTCTCGTTAATACTTCCAGCATCAAGCGATGCTCATTGATCCAGGGTCACAGTGCTTTTCCAAAATAAACCCCAGGAAGAAATAGTCTAAAAGGGTTATATTTAACACCGTATCACTTTGAGTCTAAAAAAGTGCATTCAGCTACTTAACCCCTTTCTGAAAGAGGCTGCGCTGTGTTTGGTAATCAGCTCCTTTTTCTGTTGTGTTTTGTTACCATAACAGATGAGAGGAGCTTCAAATGTTGCCCTTTCCTCTCTACCCTGACACATCACAGGTTGTTAATCCTGCCCCAGGATCAGTCTCTGTCCATCTTTCCTGTTCACTTCCGGAGGAAGCTGGCAGCTGGGGGTGTAGCCGGGGCAACTCGGGGAGGTGGATAATATTCGGTAATTGGAGAGCTTTGCTTAGCAAACAGGCTGGAGCAGAGAACAGTTGATGGCTCGGTTTGGGATCCTGATAGCTGTTGCACTTTCACTGCTGCATGGCTGAGGACATAAGAAAGAATCATTTCTTGACAGCTCCTCGGACAGTTTAGTGTCTGTGCAACCGGAGCTGCCAGACAGAAAGGCTTTTAACTTTGCTCTGATTTGGGTCAGAGGAGTGGACACACAAACTCACTGTAGTCACCAGTGGGAAATGAGAAAAAAATCACAAACATGGACCCTGTTCTGAGCCTTAGAGAAGTCTTCCTGAAGGAGGAGGATTTGGCTCTTCTCGGTCTGCGTGATCAGTGTGAGGCTATGGGCAAGCAAAGGGCAGCCCCAGGAACAACGTCCCAGCTGGCAAAAGGAATCCTGGCACAAGCCGGCTTCTGAGAGCTTGCTCCAGGGATTTTCCACTTGTGAGGCATTGCTTGCCATTCAGAGAAGATTCTAATCACTTAACTAGGCTGCTGTGAAGCTTATTAAATTAAAACGGCTTTGACAAACCCTAAAAATAAGAGCAAAACTGAAACGAGTTTCATCAGCTCTTCTGTTGGGAGCGTAGGAAAGTTTTTACTCAAGCCCAAACATGAAGAGGATCTAAAGAGGAGCTAAAAAGCAGGAGGAATTCCAGCCCACACTCATCTGCTTCTTGGAAATCCTTTTCCTACATAACTAAAAGGTGGATCCACAATAAAAAAAGAGGATCTGTGCTAACTAGATCATTTGTTTTCAGAGATGTAAATGGCAAGTGCTGACCTTTTTTTTAGTCTTTCATTGAGTTTCAGCAAACTGTCACTCCTCCATGGGCAGCAAGGGAAAACCACGTATTATTAGAAAACAATCACTGCCAAATCTGATAACAATCTGACATTAACAACTGTGGGGATTCTGCTGCCAAGGTTGTCTTGTATTATTTAGAAAACATAAAGGAAAAAGATTCCTGAGGGGGGAAAGCACACAAACAAATAATTGGTTTACATCTTATTAATAAACCTCTACAGCTCATGTTTCCCTCAGAAAACGCTTACAGTACTGCTCTCATCTCCTAGAGCAAGTTTACCAAATGACATTTAATATTCCTGAGGCGAAAAAAACCAATGACAACTATTCTAGAATCTGCCATGGATATGGGGGGTGTTATTTTTCACATCCATTTTACAACGAGGCACAATCTTATGTCTCCTCCTTTTTGTACCGGCTCCTGCTACTCACAACCCAGCCTGGAAGGATTCACTCCATTTTTCCACTCTCTATCCAGCATCATCTCCAGTGGTAGCACCGTTCTCACAAACAACCACAATGCAAAGTTCCAGATCAATTTTTTAACAATTCAGTTGGGTAAAAAGCTCTTGGGTTGGGTAAAAACCTCTGGGCTCGGCTTCAGACTTTCAGCAGCAATTAGTGGGAGATCCGTCAACAAAGGTTTTAAGATTGTTTGACTTCTCTGCAAAATGTTAGGAAGCCACTTTGGACAACATTTCACAAGAAAACACGCTTCATCACAGTATTGGAAGGGCCAGAAAACCATAACATGCAGAAGGGCATATCCATATACATCTCAGTAGGTGAAGTAAGAATAGATATGGTTTAAAATAAGGAAGATAAATCTTCATTTTAGCTTTAACATGTATCTTAAAGGAATCAAGCCCACCACGCACTGCGGGTGCAGCAGAAGTTACTGTGTTCATTGAGACGTTTCGGCTTAACACCAGGATCCTTTCTACACAAGAAATACAACATCTTGAGGGAGTTTGGGGGAGTTTTATTTGTTTGTTGCTACAGTTGATGCTACGGTGAGTACTATAGGTTCTTATGGAATTTGTATCTATTCTTAGATTTTATAGCATGAGGCTTTTTAGACAACGGTGCAGGTTATTTGTGTGCAGACAAAGCAAGGCTTTCAGTAGGGTCTCGGGGAAACGATTTTCACAAAACATTCTCTCATCTTCACTGGTATTCTCCCAAGTTCAAAACATAACCTTTACACTCAGTATCATTCAGCACTACTGTTCTCACTCCCCTGTAAAGGATCTCTTGCAAACTAACACCTCCAGCTGCCCCGTCCCTGCGCAACGCGGTGCCCCGAATCACAGAGAAGTGACTTCAATACTAAACCCAGGATAAAAACCACAGCCAGGTCTGAAACATTATGGAAATTTGTACATCGTTGCCACAGTCACCATCTGCATCCTCGCTGCCATGCAAAACTCACACATGTATAGCTCATACATAGCTATTTGATGCCTATGTAATGTGACAAAAGCATCTCCTGAAATCGCTTTACGTTTACACAAAGTACTGATCACAAAGTAAACCAAGACACAGCCCCCAGCCTGGCTCTTCCTGCCCAACTGCCTCGTGACACCCTCAGGTAACCCTGAGCAGCCTGAGACAGCTTGAGCAGAGCTGAACAAAGGAGCATCCCCGTGCTGGGGCACAACTGGAAATGCTAAACTTCTTGAAGACAGATGCTCGGATCTTGCTGATGTGGTCACTCCCACCGGCTCCACTGTTTCTAACAAGCCTTTGTGAGACCAACCCTGCAAACATGAGACTCCCTGGTCAGATTTCTCTCTTCCTCTGTCCTTTTTATTGTCATTGTTTTGTTCTGGTTGTTTGGTTTGGGTTGTTATTTGTTTGTTTTTTTTTTCTTAAGTGGTAGAATATAGAGCCTGTGGTCTGCATAATGCTGATAGCACTTGAGACTGCCTTCTGCTCAACCCCAGGCCATCAGCGTGCACTGCAAGCTATTTTCCTCTCACTCATAAGTTAATGCCTTTCAAGGATGACCTGGGGACCAAGTCTTCCCTGATGTGAGTTCAAATCACTTGCCAAGTTTAGTTTCATTTTGACTGTGCCTACCAGGGAAGGGTCACTTACAGACTCCGTCATTCCTTTCCTTGTCTCAAGAGATTATAATTCATCCATTGCAATTCACATCAGAATGCAATTTGGCAGGTAAGTTATAAGTCTGGAGGCAATTATTTTTCTTCCTTTGGAGAAATGGATTATATTCATTCAGTTATTTTCTGTTATTTATTTTAGATGGAGCACAAGACAAGGTGGG
>VWZK01003884.1:350912-371868 GCA_013396935.1 Baryphthengus martii | reverse complement strand
AGATGGGTTTAGACTTTATGATAAGATTGACTTTCTATGTTTTGATGTCTTTGCAGGGTTGATTATACTGATACATGCAACCCACACACCTAATTCTATCCAAGAGGATAGGACTGTAGCAGAGATACCTCCTCTCTTGCAGCCAGTTATTAGTATGCCAATGAAAACAACCATTATTATAAATCCTTAGGACTCCCCAACAAGAAAACCCTTATAGCTACAGTTATTATTAGCAAGTGTAAATCACCTCACTTAAAACAGCTGAAATTTATTCCTTGGAATCTGATGAGTGATACGCTGCTCTCGGCTTACCAGGAAACACATTTCTGTATACTAGCGATTTCCCTTAGAAAGCCTGCCAAAAATGAGCTTTCAACTATACTCAGGGTTCTACAGCAGCACAAGTGATAGAGACCCTTCTGTCCAAGATCTTCCCTTAATTCCTTCACATGATCCGACACTGGTCTGACCTCTCTTGCCTCACACAAAACCCGATGTTCACACTGCCAGGCAGCCTCTTGTGTGCCTAGGTGTTATCTGGACACATGGAAGTAAAGGAAGTTAATGTCCAGAACCAAGGATTAACCTAGACAAAACAGAAAGCATTAAATACAGATGAGTGGCTTTCACCCACCGCCTCTTCCTACAGCTTCAGTGGACTTAGGTGGAGGTAAAGACAGTTTTCCACTTCAATCTTTCCAGACCCCATCATAATTACTTGTCTTTTCATTATTATCTTTCTACCCTGAAAGAATAACTAGTAGAAGTCTTCCTCTTTGTCATTCAAGACCACCAGGTGTATTTGGAAAAGGATTTCACCCGAGCCCAGGTCTGTCTGCCGGTCCCAGCACAGAACCAGCCAGGCTCACAGTATTGCCATTTCCTTCCTATCAACCACTAAATACATTCCCAAGCTAATTTCCATCTTAAAAAGCAAACTATTAGAAAAGAGTGGTTCCAGAATTAATATTCACTAGACCAAGTGATTACTTATTTTGACAGTTAAAAAGAAGACACATTCATTTTTATTTTTGCTAATTTAAAAAAAAAAAAAAAGTTACAGGTAAACAAGTCCCATCAGTCCCAACAGAACTGTATGTGAGCCCAAGCATATAAATGTGCAAAGTTTCCAGTAAACCAGCTTCAGAGACTCTTATCTTAAAATAAATTTGCCAGATCAGATCTTTACTTTAAAAATGAATTTTAGGAAACTGCAGCATTTTTTGCAAATCTGTTCAGGCACTATGCCTTGTAAAAAAGCCAGTGTGATTTTTCTGACATTCCAGTGGAAGACTAAGCTTTATCAGGGGCTATAAAGATTTAAAGTCACAATATAATCTCACCTCTGGGTTGCTGGGCCCACTTCCCTTATCAATTAACCTGTCAGTCGACAGTCGGGTCTAATTAGTTAAATCCTTTTTTAATGAAAAGAACTTGCCTTGAGCAAAGTCTGTCAGCTCCAGAACCATTTTACAACCAGGAACATGTCTCAGCAAAACCCATTAAATACCTGCAGAGAACCGAACACCAGCAGCAAACTGGAACTCTCTTTTGCTTCTGCAGACACGGAGAACGTTATTTTTCCACATCTGTATCGCGCTGCAGCACAAGGCTCTTCCCAGCCTCTTGTATGAAAAACTGCACTTGCATTTGGCTCTGATGCCCCTTTGTTTTCGTTGCTTTAAGAAGATAGGTTTGTAAATCTGTAACCCCGCTGCGCAGAGGCTCACAGACAAAATACGGACACCAGGGGCCTCTGAAAACATCTTTTCTGGGGAATACCCAGCATGCCAACATGGGCATTTTTCAAAATGCACGTTACGTGCACAAAAGCAGTTTTCCAGAAAACTGGCTTTAAGAATAAAGAGAAGTTTTTAGAGTACTTCTTTTAAAATTATACAGCGACAGACTTCACGGATGCTCAGGCTTCATGGACATACAGACTCCAGGAACACTCAAGAGGCCAAGTTTTCACTGGAAAAGCCACGCTTCAAAAAGAAACCCCCACGTACCATCACTGCCGTGTGTGTTCCCCACATGGGAGGAGAAAGAAGGGAGGGAGGGAAAGGGAGCTTTTCCCAGCGCGACGTGTCAGAGTATTGTATTAGAAAAACATGTACTAATTCCTACACTAATGATCCCATTACTCCTCTTGACTTCAAAGGGCCTCGGATCACATTTGTAATCTTTTGCAAGTGTTAGCAAACAAAATTACAAGTTTTACGCTACAGGTTTCGACAAATTCCCCTCGCCATCAACACGGCAATGTACTTAAAAATAGACGTAATGAGCAGCTTCGGAGCTGCATAAATACCCTGTGGAGTTCATTAATGATTTCATTTTTGGCAAGACAACACGTCAAATGACGGAGTATTATTACAAACATACATAGGTACATGGACTTGAAGTTGCATTTCTGCAAATGCATAGGAAAAAAAAAACAACAAAAGGCTGTGTGATTTTGGTTTACCTTTTAAGTAATGTGATTTTAATGGCGCGTAACTGTAAAACCTTTTGTCCTGAAAAGTAACTGCTGCTGTCCATGGGATGCCTGAATTTACAATTCTGTTCATGTATGAGAAAACAGGATCTGGAATTTTACCATAGGACTTAACTTTGAGCACACTTCCACAAAAGCAATGTAAGCTGATCTCATTACTCTGAACTACACGAGCGAAGCCGAGCGCGCACTTTTGCCCCAAACGATCAACTTTTCTCCTTGTTTCACACCCAGACCATCTGCCCTCCTTTCATCTGCCCGAAGGGACAAGCAGCAGCGGCATTCATTGTACATCGTTAATTAAAAATGGAATTTAAGAGCATTAAATCGATCAGAGAGGTGGCACGGACGCTCAAGCCCAGGTGCACGCGGCCCTATCAGTTAAGATTTTTAAATTGGCTAAGAACATGTTTAAGCAGAGTCAAATAAACCACTGCCACAAACCCAGTGTCCTCAGGAGGGCTTCTGCTAGTTCAAGCTGGGCAAGTTCATCTGAAGAAATGATACAAGATGCATTAAACAGCATTTCTTTGGTAGTCTGGGGGTCAAAAGAACCCCCTAAAACCCCTAATTCAAGGAATACTTGGTCAAGGACTGAAGAATTTCCCCTATAATTCAAGAGTGACTATTTATCCTCATTGCTCTTCAAATACTCCCAAGTACCGTGGTCGCTACTTAGCCTCACTTTTTCTTACCAACAACTTCTGCATCAAAATGCTGTGAGGTGTCTCAAACAGATTTGCTTCTGTGGACTTTTTGTCCCAAATCTCATCCGCTCCGGTTCATCTGTACGACACGCTGCATTTCCTCAGCTATCCTCTTCTTCCTTCCAGCTTTCAAGATTTATACTTAAATATAAGCATCTCAGATCCTGCCGCTCTTTGCTCCTAATCTTCACAATACAACATGAATTATTACCCTGTGAAGCTCCCATTTTGCACGACGCTTGCTATTGAATAAAATCACAGGAATGTTCCTGTTGACAAGGCGAGGTTCGGCACATTGCACCACCAAAGCGCCTTCGGGAAATGCGCTCCTGGGCTTCGTGTTGCTGCAATGAATAAAAAACTAATACACCATGTCAAAAAGTACGCAATGCCTACACCTCACGTTTACTCCTCGGGGGAAAAGGTAAATAGAGTACAAGCAATTTCTTTCTTTTTTTTTTTTTTTTTAAACTGCCTGAGATCTGGGGAAATCATTTACCTTCTGCCTGTCAGAGCAAGTTATCTGCATGGTTTTTATATATTCAAAACATAGCCTAACAGAATACATTCACTCTATCTACAAAGGACAAAGTTTAAGTTGCAGAGAGAAAATGAATGCCCAGCGATAAACGACGGATTTTAAGCAGTGCTCGTGTTGCGCAGTCAGCCAAAGGGAAGCAAATACAAACTAAATATTCAAATAAAAACTACTAAAGCCTGTTTATCATTTTATGAAGACTCAGTTCAAAGACGGAATCCTATTCCTTGTCTCCTGTATTTGTTTGCATTTGCAAATGATTTTATCCATATGTATTTACCAGAATAAACAGCACAGCCATGGTAATTATGAAAGCAAACTTTTACCTACAAATTACGCTCATCTTTTTTAAGCTTTGAAGTTTCCTTAACTGCCTACATTTTTTGGGCCACTCCTAGTTTTGACTGCTAGCAGCAGCAGAAACATAAAACGGTGCAAAAAAATGCTACAGATTCTTTGCCAACACAACTGAGGTGCCCCTCAGCATCTTTTGGATCCACTTGCGACAACAGTGCAACACCGCTCCTTCCTCTGCCTCACCATCTCCTTACCCACACTGACCATGATGAAAGCAAGCACAAGCCATTTTAGCAGGAAAATCCAAATTCCCAGGCTTGGCTGTTGGTACGACCCATGGGTACACACGTGCACTGGCGTGGCTGAAAGTCCTGAGTTGCTGCTCACTCACATGCACAGGGAAGGCAACATCCTGCGTTAAACAAAAGGAGCAGTTCTGAGGAGGGCAGCGCCCACAGCTCCGTGGCACCCACAAGGACACGGGACCAGGTCCCCGAGCCGGCGGGCAGGTCGCAGCCCGGGTGTGCCGGCCGTGCAGCAAGAGATCTGCCAGGCTGAAGGACAACGACCACGACAGAAGTGTCTTTTTTACTGGGGGAACCTTCCTGTTGGGGAGCCCTGATACCAGCCACTGCCGCCTTCTCAGGATGCACTGATACGCTCCAAAGAAAGGCACGTTCCTTGTTTTTGTGTAAACTACCAGAGCAGTAAAAAACCTCACTAGAGACAATTTACTGGTTAATCTAATTTTTAAGTATGCACAGACACTCAGAGCAATCAACTTTAAATTAATTATAATATCAGATTAAAAGGGGAAATTGGGCTACTTCCTGGCCCTCCCATAAACACTTTCAGTATGTTCAGCCTGGAGAAGAGAAGGCTCCAGGACGACCTTACTGTAGCCTTCCAGTATCTGGAGAGGGCCTACAAGAAAGCTGGGGAGGGACTTTTTACACGGGCTTGTAGTGATAGTGTGAGGGGTAAAGGCTTCAGACTGAAAGAGGGTAGGTTTCATTAGAAATTAGGAAGAAGTTCTTCACTAAGGTGGTGAGACTCTGGCATAGGCTGCTCAGGAAAGTGGTGGATGCTCCATCACTGGAAATGTTCAAGACCAGACTGGATGGAGCTTTGAGCAACAGGGTCTAGAGGGAGGTTCAACCCCCCGTGGCAGAGGGTTGGAACTAGATGACCTTTAAGGTCCCTTCCAACTCAAACCATTCTAAGATTCTATGATTTTTTTATTATTTTTATGTTTTTTGAATGCTGTTGTTAAGCCTTTGTTCTAAGATGTCAGCCATTAACCTGCAGGATAACAACAGTGACTTGTCACAGACTGCCAACGAGACTCTCTTTACCGGCTGCAATAACCAGCACGCTACTTCCCAAGCTGTCATCCTTACATCTCAACACTATCTGCTGCTTAAAGATTTGCTCTGACATGAAGCAGGCGGAGTGGTGGCCGTTGTCATTAAGGGCCCCGCGCACAGCGGCCTGGTGTCAGCCGCACTGCGCTTAGGGTTTGCTTCACCCAGTTATTTGTTTGTCATTTAGAGACCTGGGTATCGAGCAGAAATTGCCGAGTTATTTTTGGCCCCCGATACACTGGCAAAACATAATGAGGCCTTGAGGTGAATAACTGTCTTGGCAGCAAGGTGCTAAGATGATGGGCTGTTGAAAGGCTGGGTAGCAATTAGGTTATTTGAGTAAGATGAGATGCCGGACAGGGCATGTGAAGACAGAGAAAATGAGCTTAACTATTAAACTGCCACCCCCCACTTCAACTTGTCAGCTAACTATTTAAGTAAGGTCTTAATTTACTACCTGCTGGACTGCCGACAAACTTAATTTTTTTATTAATTCACAAGATGTACAGACTTGTCCCCCATGCATGTATTAGCCCGCCCTTTCCAGACAAGTTAACAGCTTGCCAGATGATTATTAGCAACAGTTAATTGTATTACAGCCATTCTCACAAGCTCCAGCCACGGCCCTGGTTTGCACAGTGTGAGGGGCTCTGCAAACAGCACAAAAGATGGTCCAAGGAACTATAATTTAAGAATAAGAGTCAGCATATAGTTACAGCGAGCAGATAGGGAAGCAGATTGAAAAACACTTTAATTGAGACCCCTCAATAAAACCAGACAGCTCGCATGATACCCAAGGCTTTGGAAAGACCTAAAGAGGGGCAGGGTAAGGGCACAAGTCCTCTCTCCTGCTCTGTGGGTTTCACCTGCTGTCCATACGAGACTCTTCACACAAGCTGGTCTCACATTCCCACAAACAGGCCTAACACCTTCCAGGACTGGGCTCTGCAGAAGTAACCTTCAGAAATCATCATGCTGGTCATCACTACACAGGTTGCAGGACGTGGCTCAGACTTGTCTGGCTGATCAAACTGCGTTTTATCTACACAGATTTTCCATCATGTCCTGTCTACATCCTAGGAAATGACTGCAGAGAGTCACTGTAAGAAGGTACTTATTTTTGTAAAATATTTGTGCAGATGCACACATAGGAAAACACTATAAAATAAACACTAGTAACTCCATCATGTTCAGCAGAGATGACTACTCTCATTTCTTCTCCCTCCAAGTGCAGATTCATAGGTTGCTAATTTGGGCATCACATATCTAGAGATACCACTAGGAAAACAGAAGAGCAGGTACAACAGCAGACTTTTAGGAAGGAAAACAGACCGCAGCACAGAACAAAGCTGTAAGACAAGAAAAGTGACCTTTGCAACACAGAAAACAAATGACAGTTTTCTAATTCAATCCACAGAGCCATTGGGTTTTGTGTTAACCTTACAAATGCTCGAGTACGAGCTTCTGTACCAAAAGATGAGGAGCTCTGTTGGAGCCTGAATCAAACCTAGTCAACAGGGACGTGTTTGCTCATGGCAATGGCAGTGGGTCTGGCCTCAGCTGACTTACAACGTCTCTCATAGTGTATAGAGAGCACCCCCACAAGCAGCACTGCAAGCAAAGCCACAGGACTGGTACCAGCATGAGTTAATCGGTCTAGCCACTCACAGGCAACCGCTTGTGTACTCTACGGGTTGTTCACCCCGTCTGCAATCAGACGTGACTGTTCAAATATGAACTGGATTATAACGAGGCAGTTACTCAAGAACCATGGTCTTCAAAACAACTCTGCACAGAGTGGTCCGCTTTAAACATGTCTGATGGAACTGTGGGATTCCTTCCGGTGTGATGCAAGAGGAGATGTATCTGGGGTCTTTAGTCATCGCTGGTATTGATCCTGAGCGCACTGTCATCTCTGCTCAGAGAACCTGGTCAGCACTGCCATTCCACGCGGCTCTCTCTCAAAACCCTGACAGCTTTCCACTTTTCCACCTGCATGGTAACTCTTTCCCAGACCCCAAAGACACTGGAGGCTGTTTATTCACACAGCAACAGTCCTCACCTCCAAATCAACACCTACTTGATTGGGAGTTAGAAACACAAGACCGAACTTCTGGCAATAATTTTAAGACCAAATTAAAGATCAAGATCCTTCCTCTGTCTTTCCTGATGAAGAGGTGAGGTGAGGGCCCATGAGTTCATCCCATTTCTCTCAGTCAACTAAATAAGACCTATTCAGACCTCAGGAAGTGCGTCAGGAGTACCTAAAGGACAGTTTAAGTACCTCATCTAGATGTAGTCAGATAGAAAGATTCAAGCAGTTCACTCTCAAAAGAGTCAGAAACTCAGTATCTTTATCAGACTTTCCATCTACCTAATCTTGAAGTGTCTCATTACCCCCCATAACCAAAAAAACCCGAGGATCACCTTGGGAGAGCAATTCCCTTAATGACAAAGCTCTGTTTGCACTACCCCAAGGTGCCAAGGAGAGCTGCTGTTTGAAGTTTCAAAGCGGACCTACACCGAAGGCTGAGATTTACAGCAGGCGCTGTACTCCCGGCACAGCTTCTCAGCCCTCCTCAGAGACAGCAGGTCCTGCCCAGCACAGAAAAACCGCCAGAGTCAGATTTTAATAATCATTTATCTGAGCAACACAAACAAGGGGAAAAGAAAAAAACAACCCACCCAGTTACTATCATAGGGCAGAACAAAACGGTGCAGTCATTGGAACAGGGTCTGCTGTGCTCAAGCAGCAATCACACCTGCTGAGAGCTGCAGAGGCTGCAATTGTACAACCAACCAACAATAAAACTCAGCAAGAAAGAATAAAAGCGGGGCTTTTGCTCATCTGCTTTTCATTTTTATAATGCTGTTTCTTTTAACAAATGAAGTTTAAGCGCTTATGGGACTAACAACCTAGTAAAGGAACTAAGTATTAATTTGTGGCTTTATTCCTCGGCAGACCTGTTTTCACAAAGTCGTTTTTTCTGAGGACGCAGCTTGCTCTGCAGCAGCTGTTTTCTATTACCAGCCACTCAAATTCCTTTGCCTCCAATTTTCAAAAGTGCCCACTAACTTGAAATATTTGGAACCGATACCAGATTGCTGTGGGAGCTCAGCAGCACTACACCTCGGCCCTTTCCGCACTCCTCTCATCATCCCCTAAAACACCGGCAGTGGCAAAGCTGTAGGATCCTCCCCACCTCCCTTGCCAGGGGCTGAGCACTCACGCAGGCAGCCCAAATCCTCCAGATCCACCTCACCCCTTGCCCCTGCGACATTCTGTGACAACCCAGAAAGGTACCAGAGCACAACATGAACCTAGCGATAAGGTTCCCACAGAGGGCTGAGGAAGAAGGTGGCTTGGCCCATGCTCCAAAGAGCGCGCGTGACTTTTAGCAAGCTACAGGGGATGAGGTGGGTAACACAAGGTTTGAGAAGCTGCTTTGGCAGTAAACAGGAGACAGGAACAAGGCAGGAGGCCCTGGTGCGGTCAGGGCAAGCCGTGAGCACGCCTTAGGCCAGAATTTCAAGTCCCTGCTGCAATAAACACAAGCTTTAGGAGTCATGAGTTGAGTCCTGCACTCTTGGAAACTCTCCCCTGGCCTCACTTATAATATCCTTTCGTGAGTCTTGGTCTTCAGATTAAAAACAAAGAAAATTCTTTACAACAGTATTTTCTGAGTAAGTACAGAAATAACCCCACTCCCAACTGCTGCCTTACTCTCCCTAGCATATGTAAGTCAAGGCCATTTAACTGCTCTAAAAGGCACTTAAATCAGTTTATCTGCTCTTCTGTTTGCCACTTCTAAAGTATACGTTTACATTGGCTTTTTTAAACAGCTCACTCGCTACTTGAAGCATTTCTCAGCATGCTGCTGGCAGCTGCACTAGTCACATCCAGCTTGGAAAATAGTTTATGTTACACTAAATAACTGCACGCACTGAAGGACAGATACCAGGGCAAGTTATGATGGCAGGGTGAAGCCGGGCTGTGGCTGCGCTGATCCTGCCAGTGCCAAAGCTGGGGGCGGCCCCTCTGCCTCCTCCCCCACACCAGATCTTTCACTCAGGCAATTCAGCTGCAGAATCACCTCCGTTTTCTTGCTGCATTTGGATTTCTGGTGAGAAATCACTCGGCTCACAGAGTCCAACGAAAGCCAAGGCAGCAGCAAGGCGGGGGAAGAGAGCGGGACCTGCTGCAAACAGGGACCGGCGAAAGGGGCTCGAGCCTCCCTAAGTCACAGAGGTGCACGAGGGACAGAAAAAAAACAAAATACAGGTGATGCCTGTGTGGCTGAAAGTCTCAAGAGTGTCAAAGGATCTACTCCTGTGGCCCTCATCCAGCAAAGCACTTAAGTAAATGCTCGGTGTTAACAAGTGTTTCAAGTCAGACAAGCAATGAAGCACACTACTGAACCCAAGCCTAAACGAGGACAAATTAGGGTCTGGTTACCCTGCTCCCTGAGACTGAAACTGCCCTCTTACTACCTTCTTCCAATTTTGAGAATAGGTGTCATCGCTTTGTGACAAGGCCCTGACTCTTCTTTTGGATAATCTGTGCTGAGCCACGAGAAAGTTAAAAATTCACTGGTTTAAAATACCATCCTTCACAAGGTCTTCTTTGCCACTCGAATGAACGTGGTAGCTCTCACTTGGAAGCTCAATTTTAGTTTTTCTGCCTACTCAGACAAATATTATTGCACTCAAGTCACACGCTGAAGGGTTTCTTCACATGTTCAGACTCTGTTTTTCGAGAAAAAAACAACCTGCGACTTTGGAAAGCAACAGCGGGATCTGCCTGTGGTTCTCCGGTCCCATTCCTGCACTTTAGAAAACAATGACTAAGTCAAATAACATCACGTACTTTTGTGGGCAGCCTGCATGATAAAATACTATCTTACTTTGTGGATCATTTCACGTGGAGAAACATTTAAAGTATGTCGGCAGGGTGATGAAGGGAAAAGGCATTCTTGTTTGGGGGACAGTTGAGAACTGGAAAAAAAATAGCCTCTTTGCTTTGTTTTTTTCTTAAGCAGCTATGAAGACTTTATAAAAACAAGCTAAAAAGTACAATTTATACAAATGTCCCTGTGAAATTCCTACTGGCAATCAGCCCTTTGGAGGGCTTTTATTTTTTTTTTTAATTAACAGTAGCTGGATGTAATACAGCCTTAGCAAGGGGTGTTAAATTGCGCCGAGTGAGGAGACATCAGATCCTATAGAAAAAAGGGACTGTGGAGGTGAACTGGTGGGTTAGCGGCACAGTTGGGTACTTGGGAAGCCCGGGCACCCTGCGTACGTCGTACACGGAGCGCCGAGCACTTTCTGCACAGGTCTAATCTTCAAAAGATCATAAAAGGCAAGCTTGTGATACACCTTGGATGGTGGCTCGAAATCAGCTGCCTCTTTCTGAAGGTAAAGTTCATTTACGGCTCGTTGCTTCTCTAGGTTTTGAACCACACACCAACCACACCGTTACACGGTGCTGCTGGAGGCACAGCTTCTCTCCACGATGGCTGCGGACACACAGCACTCTCCAGACAGTGGCACACCACGGAGACATCCCCTGCAGGCTGCTCCCACCCTTGAGCTGGCAGAGCTCAGGCCGTGTTGACACGCCCGCTGAGGACGCCCTTTTGTCCTCTTACAGCTTAATCGAGGTGTTGCGAAGCCCAAGTCAGCCCAGTATCAACATTAAATACGTGGATAAATCAGATGAAGGAACTAACTCACGTCGTTCGGCGTTACCTAAAGCCACGTATCCATTGCATAAGCACGGTGGTGTTTAGTGGGCCTTGGTTTAACTCGTGAGTTAAACCTACTCATGGGTTAAAACTACTTGGAGGAGTAGGTTTGCTAAGGCGACAGTTCTGCTGGGGTGAAGCTCACATCTGCTGGTGCAAACGGTCTTCGCCTCTTCGCTGCAAATGACATTGCTGTGCTTTTCCAATTGAAACGAAACGTATTTGATAAGATAACAAATGCCTGGCAGAGCACGTTTAAGTTATGTAAGGGAAAGAAAGAGGAGGGGGGAAATCTTGTATAAACAGCAAAACAATACAGCTTTATCTAATCTCAGCAACTTATTGCTGCTTGTCTCTGTGTGTGTGTTTTACTGACAAAATAAAATAAATTGAATCAGCTCACACATGATAACATGCTCTTTCCTACCTCATACTAATTGCTTGGCTAATTGATGTTTGTTGAACTTTCTCCATTTCATTGAGTGATTAGGTACAAAGCTAACAGTTGACATCTGTAGGCGCTTAACTGGCGTCTGTAATTACTGTTAATGTTAAATAATTGTTAGTTAATTGGAGTGGTAACTGACTGAATGGAATCCAGATTGTGAAGCAAAAAGAGACCTAGTTAAATAAACATACATTTTCAGCGAAAACAGCATTTTATTACAAGGGAGAGACTACCAGCAGGCCAGACAGGAGAGGTCTGCAGGATGCTCCGCTTAGGAGATCTCATGTCAGACTCCAGCGTGGACTCTACTAACCGCAGGTATGTCAAGCCAGAATCCTGGTTATCAAAACACTCCAATCCCAAGAATTTCTCCACTTTATTTTGAACCAATCATCATGAGTCTCTATTTTGCAGCCCAGTGCTGACAAGTCCTTTCTGAGAAAAATCAAATATAGTTTAATCTATGAAATAACTACTCTCTCAAGAACATATACAGTTAGTAAATATTGTCATTTTGCTCACTGAGTTTGGAATAGTTCAACTTTGCTAAAATTAACAGTCTTAAATGAATCCTTAGGGGTATATGATCAGCAAGTGTCACCAAAGGGTATTTGATGCCAATTCAAATGGGCACAGATGCCCAGAATCACTCGTTCAACTGTCTCCCTCCATTATTCTGGTCAAGAAGAGCCATGGCCCACAGATGCTTGCACCATCCTGGCTGGTTTATAGTTTTGTTTTGAACTACTAACCTAAAAATGATCAATGAAGCTTTGGAAAAGTCCTGTTTTATAAGATCAGTAAGTGTTAGGATGTAAGAATTTGAAAGGTTTTGGAAGAGCTACCTTTGACTTTCATCGGTTTCCCTGGGTACACTCGGTACATCATCTTACCCAGAGCCCTTTTCCTGTAGCTGTGGTGTCTCCCAGCACTGGCAACCCCACCTCACTGCCATGTCCCAGCCAAAAACCTCCAGCACATAAAGGAGGAGAATGATTCGTGCTCAGGAGATGCAGCCATAAGGGGAAGTTATAGAACAAACTCCTTGCTCAGATAAAGCCTTCACGGCACAGAAGTGACTGCCTTGTTCTTTTGTGTGCCAAAACAAAGGACCATCTCAAGACTTTTTTGTCTGCACCACTTGGAGGTTGGAGTGAAGTGACGCACCGGCTCTTCTAATCTAACTCACAGGTACAAGAAACCCGGGATCCTCAAACCAGGAGGCTTTTTCCAACGCTCAGTCCCTCACTAACGAGACACTAAGCTTGCACGTGGAAAATACTGAAAAGCTACGGAAATCCACAACACACAGGCAAACCAAGTGAGCCAAAGCAACCACAGGAGTCTCCACTGGAAAGATAAGGAGACACCATCATCAGAGTGTCACCTTGGAAGGGTGAGCCATCATAACAACCACAAAAAAAAAAAGAACTGCTCATGTGATTCAGCAGTCCCTGAGATTTGCTGGCCGATGGGTGGGTTTTCTGCAGCGCTGGGATTGCTCCGGAGCCCTAACAGCAAGCTAGAAGAAGCATTTCAATGAGGAGAATGAGGTAGGTAGCATGGAGGACCAACATATGCAGACAGCAGCCCCTCCAAAAATGAAAGGTAACGCTGAGAACATACACCTCATGAGTGAGGATCTTGGGTAGATTCCTACAGACCCTTGGAAAGGCAGAAGGCAGCACCAGTCAGCTCTCTGGCACACTGACTACGTTAATTTTACACGTGTGTCATCTATATAGTAGCAGATCCACTTATACTCAACTCAAGGTGCTGTGGGAATGGTTTACCTAGAAAGAGAGAGAGCACTTCTCTACAGCCAAGGACCTCCTGTGAATGGGATCAGCAGAGAAGTACTTGCCAACTTTAGCTCCCTACTTGTTTACAGAAACAGATGTTGTAGAAAATCCTCAAGAAATGATTCACCACAGGCGGACGAGGGGAGGAACAACACTACGCCTGTTTTTCTAGAGAAGGGTATCGGTGGAAAACCACCGAAAAAGCCGGGGCTTGATCTGGCCGGTATTTCAGCCACCAGTGAGGACGACTAACCCAGACGCCTTGATCTACCTCCAGCTGAGAGTATAAATATTTCCCTGACAGCTGGTGGTGCCATGAAGCAGAAGGATTCATAAAGTTTACATGAACATCCTGTAAACAATTTGAACATAAAAAGCTCTAACAGCCCAATTGTGTTTCTGATCAAAGGCAAACTTCAATATACAGCACAAATGAAAACTTCATCACTTTGGGACTCGTTCCTCCCTCCAGGAAAAGCTGTTTTCCAAGGGTATGTAGGAGGGACTTAACATAAACGAAACACAGAGCAGTAGTAGGAGCTGCCTGCTCTACAGTTTCAGATGTGTCTATTTAAATTATTAAGAGATAATGGAATTTAATTATGCTGGAAAGTCATGTTACGAAAATTCACGAACAAAACCTGTACTTTTGCCAGGATTAATAGTGCTAAGGATGATGCTCTCCAAGGGTAAAGTTACGTACTTTCAAAGATTTAAAAGATCATAAGCAGCAACCCCAAACTAGAAGGCCTGGCCCACATGGATGGGACAGATCCTGCACTCCTCTTCAATCCCTTGTCCACCTCCTTTATTTAGATGGCAACAGCTCCTTTTTCGAGCGTTCCTGTGGGCCCAGGCTCTTGGGAGCTTTTAGGTGCTTACCTCCCAACACAGCCACCTGGATTTCCATGGGAATCACTTCCCTAGATAATTTTAAGCATCACAAGGTAAAGTGTTCTGGCCTGAGTGATGGAGCACAGAGATCTGATTCACAACCAGGAACAACTCATTTTGGAGGCAGCTACAGTGATTCCCGCCCTGGGGACCAAGCCATCCATGCTCCTCCCAAATTCCCGGTCCTGCTGCAGACACGGCGCAGGGTTTGGGAACCTGCAGGAGCGATGACAGCACAGAGCAAACATGGGAACCCCACAGCCCTCTCCAACACGTCACTGCTTGGCTACGACACATATTCCAGCCCTGAAGAGCCCCAGGACCGTCGAGCCACTCCCTAAAACCTGCAGAACCCTTCTAGATTTAGGGATGCATCTTCCCATTCACCTCTAAGGGCAGCTAACTCCTACAGGGAAGTAGAGAGATTTCTCCTCAAGTGGTTTTACCATCTCTTCAAAGGAGGTTTGAGGAGGGATTTAATTCTGCTCTAAATTTCTTTTAATTGTTAGTATTTCTGAGGAAGGGCCTGTTCCCCATTATACATCCATACTAAGCCATCATACCTTAAACCTGACCTCATCACCAGCCTTGAAGACCACCACTGAAGGACAGAAAGAGGACACCCTGTATATACGAGACCCGGAATGCTTCAGAATTTCTGCCTGCTCTGTAAACATGTTACTTCTGTAATTTATGCTACCTCAGCTATAAGTAATTCTGCAAAAACAGAAGTGACAAGTGAAAAAAAAAAAAGTATGTCTGAGACTCGGGTACCTGCAGGACGTCTGAGAGGAAGGGCTGCGGACACAGAGGGATGTACACTTGTCAGTCTGCTGAACCCTCCCAGCCTGGCCTATCAGGCAGGAGCTTTGAAGGTTTCACCACGATTTACCCAATGCAAATCTGACCTTTCTCATGAGTGACTTTTATTGCTTTTGGCAAAAGCAGCCGTGGACAACACAGGGGGGAAGAACTGGCTTGGAAGCAAACAGACTGAATTGCAAAGAGAGAACTTGAACTTGGAATATATCAAACTGACAGCGCCCGGGCAGTCGTCAGCCATCCCCAGGGCAGACACTTAGAGAAGGCAACAGCCTCCCAACCAGCCAGAGCCCCTGCACCTGGCTGCAGGCAATTATTGACATTATCTCCAAACAGGGGATCTGTTTTTGAGGCTCTTTTCCTGATATTTAGCAGTCTGAATGCTAATCCCTATAACAAAACTGTCCCCTATGCTTTTTTTGCCCTCTTTCCCCTTAATCTCTTTCTCCCGGTGGAAAGAAAAAAAAAGAAAAAAAAAAAAGAAAATACCAGTCGGCCTAGTTTGGCCGCACCTGGATTTGCATTGATTCTTCCCTTGTCATTCATGTTACCAACAGGAATTAGCATATGGCTTTAAGGGGAAACTCGGGAGGAGAAAAGAAAGGCGCCATTTTGATGGAAATAAGGGGCAAAGGAATAATCTACCATCAACTAAAAAGCTTATTTGTGTACGGTTTCCCAAGCAAAGCTTCGAAAAGCCCATGTTGATTTTAGGCTACACAAAGAAACCCTAATCCTTCCAAGGGAACTAAATCACCAAAGAAAAGTACCTCAGAAGAAAAGGCTCCCTGTCAAGCATGGGCATTCACAACCAAATAGATGCCACGAATCAAGCTCGGTAAGTAAACAACAATAAGAATGTGGGAAATGTGTTTGATTCAAAAAAAAAAAAAAAAAGAAGAAGAAAACGAAAGGAAGAGGAAGAGGGGCCTACTCTTCATCAATCACCTCCTGGGGGAGAAGAGCCCCTCACCCTGGTTACAGGCCTTCGCCAGGAATGTGGATTCACCCCAAGGCTTCTCCTGGCCCAGCCCCAGCCAAGGGCTACTCAAATGCCAAAGCTATTTATAGCGAATTAGCAGAAGAAAGCTGCAGTCACATGTAGCTGGGGGGCCTCGGGTCACTCCAAACACACAACTTTTCCTTTCTGCTTGTCTGTGCCACCTATTCTCCGCCTACCCAGGGGCCAAGGGGTAACCTGTAAAAGCAATTAATCAAGAGAGGATATATAAGCTTGCCAAGTGAGATAACCTTGTTAGACCACAGAAACAATCCAGACTGTACTTCCAAAGGATGCTTAATACATGAAAAACAGGAACACGGATCCATAATGCAATTAAATACAGGTGTAATTCAATATGCAGCAAGAGACTTCACCAGTAGCGTTTCTCAGCATGGGAATCCCAAACGTAACCAGGTCACATACCATCCTCAGTTAAACCACTACAGCGTCGTGGAATTAAAAGACACAGAAAATCACCAGGATGACCCACTGGAGCAACAAATTCAAATCCAGTAAGAAGCACGCAGGGCAAACACTGAGCAAATCCACACCCGGCCAACAACAACGACAAAAAAAGAGCTAAATTTCAAACTAATCAAATCTGCGTCTTCTCATGCAAACTGACCCAAGCATTCAAAAGGACCCAGTAAGATAAAACACCCTAGGTTTACAGCTAGAAGCACATCCTTTTCAGTTTTCCTGCACTGCCATTAAGAAAATAGGACAGGGGGGTAAAAAACATGGGTTTTAAAGGCTCTGAACTATACGTGTCGGCGCAACCCATTTCTGCAGCTGCTCTCTCGACAAAAACACACACCAAACCGAAAATATGAATTGAAAATAAAAAAATCCCCAAGGCCCAGAGTCTTTCTAATAACGCTGCCAGAGGACAAGCTCTGCAGAGAAGCTCACTGGCACTGATTTAGGGTAAGTTTTCCCTTAATGTACTGTTATATCATTAGCCTCTCTCTCTTTAGATTGCTGTTTGGAAGAAATTAATGGGATACTGAATATTTAAATGTGGCCCTCTATATCATTTATTAACTCTACAGAAAGCACACAGCACAGTAAGCCATGGTTTATGACTATTATCCTGCGAATACTAAACGTTGGCTGGTTATTACTGTCAGCAGTGCAAATTGGCTATTCATAATTCCACGTCTATCATGTAGCTGATGAGTAACAATCAACTTAAAACATTTTGAAAACTCTTACAGTTATTTAAATGAGCTTAAATTAAAGCCATTTGTAAAATAAACTATTCCCTAATATTGTTATTTAAATTAATTCTGACCTGGCAGGCAATGTATTATTTAAAGCCTATATTTTATATTAAGCAAAGCAATTACCAAGCATACAGAACACGTCTGAAACCGAGAGAAACATAAAAAGCACTAACAAGCTGATTGCGACGTTTTCTGCAAGACGAGTTACATTTCATCTCCCATTGAAATTGCCATGAAAAGACATGTGTGGGGGAAAAAAAATAAAATACATTTGTGATGTGAATCGCAGTCTTACCTTTATTTGTAACAGCGTTGAATAGTTTTTCAGAGCTGGCATCAGATGCCTGAAAGACCAATAAAAAAAAAAAAAAAAGTTACATTTTCTCCAAGTGATAGATTTCGAAAGGCATGGCAGTATATTTATACACACACATAGGTATGTATATTTTAAAGAAACAAATCAGGTGACAAATCCAAGAGAACTAATGGAAGCTGCAGCCTCTCAAGAAAATGTCCATAAGGTGGTGCTGTTTGGCTGTGCTTCACCACCCTGCAGTGCAGATACTTATTTAGAAAGATTCAGGTTAATAAAGAAAGAAATGATATTTTTTTATTCAACGTATGAGCTGCACAAAACCTCTATTTTAGTACAGTAATTATCCAGTACATTCTGACACTGGTTTTGCAGTGGCGAAGAGTCATGATTTTGAAGCAGACAGGCCAGTTTTGGGAATTTGCAGAACTGCGGATTTCTGAATTAAATTGGGAAGTATTTTTGGAGACCCCTGCAGTGCAAACCACTGGATTTTTCCCATCTTTAAAGTAGTGCTGATAACTTTGGTTAGTCATTTTAGAAACTGCTGATACAAACACTGAAAAACAAAGAGTACATTGGTGTTTAGTACTAGTATGTCTTTCCACCGAAGATCTGCCTTTGTCAGAACAACTGATTCTTGACGCTACACTCCACAGAAACTCATAATCTATTTTATTTTTCATCAAGCCATCATCCACGAGAGGATTTTCCTCTTAATATTGTGTTAGTACCTCACCTACTAGTGCTGTTTGTACGCAAGCACGCCAGGTCATCTTTCTACCTATTATTAAAAAGCCTTGCTTAAGTTTTCACACAAAAACGTCGAGCTCCCCCTTTCAGAAACTGTAACAGCAAGAACCAGACGGGGAAAGATAACGCTGCAAATGTTCGTTTTACAAACACCCCGAGCCCAAAAGCAGAAAGCATTAAGTTTATGCATCCGCGTACCGCCGTGTTTGCGCGCACACATAATACACGCGTCCACCCATCTAAAGCTCAAACTTCCACCACCTACACGTTCACAAAACGCAGACAGTTGTTCAATTTTGCACTGTATCTTGGATCCGGCCCTGCTGAGAGATAGTCTGGGGTCTGTTTTTTTTTATGAAAATACATCAAAATAAATCTGCTCGGTAATGAAATGCTGCAAACAGGGATAAAGTGCAACGCTTGAGAAAGATTTTAGTCTTCTCATAGAAACTGCCTCCTCACTGGATTCAGGAAAAAATATTTCAAAATACTATTAGGAAAGCAGGCTGCATTATTTTTTGTTAAAAGGAATCAATTTCTCAATTGAAAACCTGGTAAAAACCACCAGACAAGCAACGTACTTTAGGTATCTCAACTGCTCTAAAAACTTAGGTGTGAGATTACCGATAAATAAGTAGATATGGTTCAGACTGCACATCACAGTGTAAGTAATACAGTGAAATAATTTGTTTGCCCTCAAGTTAACAACATGTGAAATTTCTGTGATTAATTATTAAGAAATCGCTTTATTCTTTCTCAGACTTTTAGACAGATTTAAGAGCTTACTGTTGGCGTATTTAAAAGCTGAGCTGGTGTATTTCTCCTCGATTAAAAACCTTGTAAACACTGGATTTATTACCCAGTGATGGATTTACTATGCAGTGATGACTTTCCCTAAATTAATGAAAATATGTGAATAATGCACAAATTGAAGAGATCAAGAAGGCCATGTGCTTTAAAGAGCAGTCCAATATTAGTCCAACAAATTAAGAGATGCTCAGTGCTTTCCTAACCTTGCCACTCAGCCTGCTCTCTATTAAAAATAATAACCTTTTTCCAGCGAATTTCATCTGTTGTCTTTTCAAACGCACTTTCCCTCAGAAGTCAAGACTCTCTGAACCATTCTTTCTTTTTAGAAAGAAAATCCAATTATAAAAAAGCAAACTTCTTATGCTTTCAGATATTACTTCATTTTACTGTTTCAAAACAAAACAGCATTAGGAAGCTCTAAGTTTCCTACTCACTTGAATTTTCCAAATGCTAGAAAGAGGAAAACATTTTTAAAAGAAGTTCACCCTAATTCCAGGCATAAAACAACGGATAGTTTTTAAGCTGTGGTTTTCCAGGCAAAATCTTTTATTGTGCTATCGCATAAACCAGTGAGAAACACTGCTGTGAGATCTGGAAGTGGCACTTCTCGGACCTAACGTGGTGCACAATACATCCTCCCTGAGAATCACTCGTGAGCAAACTGGGAGATGATTATCAGTACACCGTGCATCTAAAAAAGGAAAAAATTTACAAAGACAAAGCTTGTCCAAGAGTGAATCTCCTTTTGCTTTACTAACCACACACTGCAGAATGGAAGAGTAACTTGAAAAAAAAACCAACCACCATTGCCTGGGCTACTACAAAAATAACCCAACCCATTTCACCGGCTTGAACAGCGAGATGGAACTTTGTCTGCTTGCTTCATTACTTTAAAATTGGGTTTTCGTATAAAAGAGCAATTAGGGTAACGTACCAATGATACAGTTGTGGATACAATCTCTGCCAGCAGATACGACACAGTATCAGTTTCCGTGCAACTATTATTTTTTCATAGTTAGGTAGTCACATCATACAACAACAATAAAGGAACAAAAGGTCAAATTAATTTTAAAACCCCCAAGCACTCAGCAGTAACGCAGCAGGATAAAATACAATGCCTTTGCAGTGCTGACCTAAAATCTCCTCTATTGACGGGAATCTGTGCAGACAACAAAGTGCTTGTATTTCCATGATGGGTGCTTCGAGGCAATGTGGTCAAACCCTGATGCTTAAGCAACCGAGAAGAGCTTAGCTATCCCTTCTACACGAGACAAGTCAAAACTCTCTCTTCGTTCCCCTTTATCCTCATCATTTCCAGGTCTTCCTCGAGCAGCTGATGGAAGGACACGATCTGTTAGCAAGGTTACATCTGGGAAAGCAGAGGGGTCCAGCGCACCCCGGCTATCCAGGCTGCTTTATGCCCCGAGAGCCACGAAGTCACCCTGGCTCAGCTCCTACACAGACAGTGCGAAAAACGGAGCTGGAGCCGACTGGAAACAGTTCCTCTCCTTGCACTTTGGCCGCTTCCCCCTATAAATCCCCTTGTTACCAAGCGCAGCTTAATCCTTTTCAACACGAAACGAAACAAGTCAGCAAGCCCTGAGCTAAAAAAAATAAATAAATAAAAAAAAGAAACTAACCTAGAGAGTATTTTTCCCTCATCAAGGCAAGTACTATCACTCAAGTGGATGTACGAGTCAAATATTTCCTGTCCAGACAGCGCGGCTGGACT
>VWZK01003884.1:303683-350047 GCA_013396935.1 Baryphthengus martii | reverse complement strand
CGGCGGGGCCGCTCCGGGGGTGGGGGAACCACCTGGTGGCCGCGGGGGTGGACAGTCTCCCCACCCCCGGAGATGGCGGCACAGGCGCGTCAGTCCGTAAAGCTCCGCGGGAGAAAACACGATCGAAAATATCATATTGCATTTAGCTTTTTTTTTTTTTTTTTTAAGGCAAATGTAATTAATTTTTTAACTGGGAAAATAAACATCCCCAAGTTCCTTCAGGGTGGCCTGCATGGAGACCTCTAGCTGTCCACAAAGTTGTCCCTCCCCTGTGACACACGGCTCTGGCCGTGGGCAGGTGGAGCAGGAGCTCCTCAGCTTGCAGAGACTCGCTCGACTCTACTCCCGGCACCAAATGTTATTGTCAACGGGCAACGGATCTCTTAGTCACTGTAGGTTTTTCTTAAGCGCCGCACACCATTAGCAATAGCCACCGCAGAAAAAAAATGCGCAGATACATTATTACATAAATGATTATTCACTGAAGCACGGCAGTCGGAGCCAAATGATGTCTCCTATAAAGTGAGCTGCTGTGAGGATGAGAGGCAGTTATGCTCATTGGCACGGTACTGCCATACAACGAGATGTTTCCTGGGAAATGGGTAGGTGCTAAGATAGGTCTTACAGGCTCACGAAGCCTTGCCCAGGGAGCGTTTTCAAGATTTCAAATCTTGAAAATGGTATCAAAGCACTACTGGGCTAGGAGTGCTAATGGAATTCAACTCCAGTGGGCTCCAACTGGATTTGAGCTAAATCCTCAGAAACAGGGTGACAAACCCTACTCACTCAGTCCCTGCAGCGGAGCTCAGCCTGGAGGAGATGACTCTCCTAAGGGAAAGATGGGAACTACCAACACCAGTCAGAAATCAAAGCAGAGCAATGGCTGTGGGTGCATGGTTGGCCTCACCTGAGCCAGGAGAAGTGTTCTGCACCCGAAATCCAAGGGGAGCTTGGAAAGACATTCTCACATTCCCGCCCAGCTCCGAGATCACCTCAGGGACGGGGCATGGATAGTATGAGATGATGAGGGACTGCCCTCCTCCCAGCCTTTGGGTGCTGAGGTGGGCGCACGGTTCTGAGCTGTCCCTGGGCAGCTGCCCAGTGAACAGGGGGCGGCCACACACCAACCACTGCAGTGTGAGAGGGCAGGGAAGGGAGGGAAAGCATGGTCTGAACTGTCCACACAAGTAGAAGTGCTACACTTATGGAAAACACTAAGAAAACCTTCCTAGCAATTACTGATGTAGAACCACAGGATTTTATGCAATTATTTGTTCCTCATTCATCACTGCATGATCCATTTCAGAACACTTTTCCTTCTCAGCATTACAGCGTGGCTTTTCCAAAATTCTTATTTGAGGTACAGGTGCGCTGACTGCAATGGCTTTCACTGGGCAGCTGTTGCGTGTGGGAAGACGTACAACAGAAACAACCATAAGCAGGAGACTAATGCATCCAGAGCAGCTCCAAATTCAGACCGTGGATGCAAACGCTACAGTGCTCTCACTGCCTATCTGATCAGGAATGGGAACACTTTGGTAAAGCTGTGACAAATCAACTTCATCAGAAAATAAATAAATAAAAAAAAAATCATGGCCACCTTCAGATCCTAGTTACGGCAATGAAAATACGAGTTCTTCAAAGCTGTCTGCCTTAGCAGGGTCATCCCGACATTTCTAAGCAGGGACTTTGTGAAATTTTAACAGCCAAGTTTTTGCATCTCCTCATAAATATATATTACAAAGATAACCTTGTGCCATCAGAGAAGTGGTTTCCATCTCCTCCTCTAGAAACCCAATAGAGATGGCTTCACGTCTGATGTCTACAACAGTGGACAGTGGCCAAAAGCCATCGCAGTCGATCGGTTATTTCACGAGCTCAGCGAAGGAAATGGATGCCTTGAGTGCAGTTTTCAGTCTCCAGCAAAAATAAATGAATAAAAGCATTAAACCGACAGAGCGTTCTCTGCACAACAACCGGAGGAGTCGGGGACTGCACAGACCGTACCTGGACGAGGAATTAAGGGCACAATATTAAGGTGCGGCAGCTCGTATATTCTATGAGCACTTTGGTCAAGACTTTCCACATCTCAACATGGTAAGAACTGGTCTAATTAAAGCCTAGACTCCTCACAAGACTTTAATTTGATAAATTTAGCCTGGATTAAACTACAGGCTTGTCTGTACTGGATTTTTCAAACGTTAACCACATGCCACACCTGAAATCTCGGCATACACAAAATCAGAACTGCATTTACCTACTCATCTCCCTAGGGCTGTTAGGGTTTATTGGCAGGGCTGTTGGCCTCATTACGTTCATTATTCATGCCTTAGAGATAAGTAGAGGACCTCTGTTTTCCTGCTAGAACATTATACTTGCACAAAATGCGTTTCATAATTCTGAACGAGAAGTCTGGAGTTTAGGAATTCACTCAAAGCCAAATTAAATCAAAGAGAAAAAAAACCACAAAATAACAGCCCACCACCTCCTAATGATTTCAGTGGCCTTTGGACCAAGCTTCCTCCGCTCTCGACAGCAACGCTTTCCGTGTTTTAGGTTATGCCTGGATGGGTTTTTGAAACCTTCTGTCTCTTATCTACGTGGGACCTTGCCAGAATTTTTTTTTTCATCTGTCTGTGGTCTCTGTCAGTATCGACATTTCTTTCTGCCACACCAACGGCCAAATGAAGTGCACTGAACTTGAATCAAAAGTGATTTCAAGATCTTTCAGTCTCCAGAAAAGGATTTCAGATCCAGCTATTTTATAAAAATGACCTAAAGCCGCCTAGACAGCAGGCAGAGCAGCAGACATTTGTTTCCAAGTAGTGGAGTAATTCCAAAGAAGAATTACCCACCTCTGGCACAAGGAGCAAATGAATATTGAAATTACAGCAGATTATATTGGATTAAATTATTTATGGCAAACCTCACCTCACCTGGAAGGTTCTGCAGCTTTTTCCTGGCAACACGAAAACTGAATATTCCAATCCTTTAGTATTCTGTGAAAGACTGGAAACATTTATGTTTCCATTAAGTTGCTAATCTTGCCAGAAGACACGATGGTGTCTGAGTTCGGAGCGTGATTACGATGCCTTATAAAGTCCTCCATAATGCTTTGAAAACATACATAATTTTCTTCATTACTGGCTAGGAGATGCAGGTTCTCTTCCCCAAGAAAAGAATTTATGGAGCTATCAGCTGAGTTTTATGACTTTGAACAGCAAGCCACGGCATAATGTCCCAACCAGAAAGTACTTAAACCATAATGCTTTCAAGAGGTACCAGAAAAAGACCTGTTCTGAAGAGTGACCTAATGACGACACAACCACTGCTGGTTTATGCTGTAAAAAGGTAGCGACAGATGTCAGGAAAAGTAAATTGTGGCCAGGCCGGGATTTGCCAGGAGGCCGGACTCTGCGCTGCTGTATGAGCAGCATCGGCCCCGAGGGCCCCTGGCAGCAGATGAAAGCGCTGCTTTCTCCACAGCCCTTCCAGCAGAGACAGAGCCTCTGCTGAAGTAAGGCAGGGAAAAAGGTGATACAAATAGTAAATGCACCTTTTAAATGGAAACAGAACTACTGGGCTATAGAACATCGCTGGGTGAGTTCTCAATGTTAAGTAAAGCTTTTCATTTGACAAAGCAGAAAACTTTTGCCGGAGCGTATTAATGACAGTGCAACTTTTTTTTATTATTTTTATTTTTCTGCAGCATTTGCAAAACTAAACCACTTTGTAATCCCTTCTTTTATGCAGAACAGATTGCAGTTTTAAGCAGAGGCCCATAAACTGCAGGTTCAAAGAAACCTGAAACTGAATTAGCATAAAAGCTGGAATTCTCATTTAGAGGAACAGCAAGGCAACCGCTCTGCAGGCAGTTTTATGATTTTTGGTTTCAAATGGAAACAAAGATAAAAAGTGGGGCTCAGGGAACAATAGGGTTGCTCTGCCTTCCCTATCCTTATGGGCCTGATCCTATAAAATACTAAGTGGTCTCCAGCGCTTCCGAGGACAGAATTTTGCCCAGTTTTACATACCTGGAGGAGGTCTGAGAATTTTCTGAACCCTTTTGCTGTACCAAAGAGCATCCTTCACTGTCCTACAAGTGTGAAGTCATTTCTCCCCCAGGCTTCTCCACACAGTGTGAGATTTTTGAGGTGAACACCAGAGTCATCTTTCCTCCCCTCTGCCAACCATCAGGAGCGAGACTCCCCAGACCGACACCTGACTATAAGTTTTCAATCCGAAAATACATGCATTTTTCCTCTTCTTCCTCATATCTTCTGTGGCTTGAATTCTGAGTTAATAAATGTATGATGGAACATGGATTAGGTGGGATTTAGATCCTAGAGGCTTTGCTGGGGTCTTGAGCTGCTACCTACGCTACAGTCTAAGCAGGAACATTTTAAGATCCTATCGCCGAGCAAGAAGATAAAATATAAATTCTTCCCCATTCACCAGCACTCCTGTGAGTACACTTCATAAACGAACCACTTTTAAGCTGTGGCCATTATCTTCCCCTAATTTCTGCCTGCTAGCAGGTTCTGCAACTGAAGAAGTATTTCAAATTAATTTGTCTGTCAATATCTGGGTACTGATTCAACTAATAAGAGAGAAATATTTTTCATTCCCCTCTTCTCAGTCAGAAGAAGAGACTTCTTATCACTGAATAAAGCCCCCATTATTGCCTGCTGTAATCCCATTCTGGCTTTCAGGTCATTTTTAGCCCTGAGACTGCTGAGTCAGCAGCCTAAACCAATCAAGTAATTTCTTTCATTTTCTAACATTCAAGCAAAATAATGAAAATCACATCTCCTTTGATGAGGAGAATATACGACAGAAATCCCTTCTTCCAAGGATAATTTTAAAAGAGGTACGCCAAGTAAAGAAATACTATTGCAAAAACATATAGCTAATGTAGGGTCTCTTCTGCTGAATAGATAAATTCCAGTTTTGACTGTCATCTCCTATTTAGATAGTACATTACGAACAATAAATCTGTACGTTTAGCCAGCTTCTAAACCATGCAAAGACATTAACTTGGCAAAAGAATGACCATTACTTTGATGAATGAAACATTCGCCTAAAATATTCATGTGCAATATGATAATATCCAATTGATAACCCCAAAAAACCCCACCCCAGAGCAGACCTGAATAACGGAGATGTATATGAGGGAAACCAAACAACGTACATACAAGGAGTTATTATGGCACTGTTAGAAGAACCAACAAATGAAAACAAAAAAGCTTGATAAATATTTTCCATAACAAAACACAATTGGTTTCAGTGGGATACAGCTCTGTTTCTCATTAGTTATCCTTCACTTGTCAGACAAGTTCCATATTTCACTGAAACCCGCTGAGTATTCTTTATAGTTTGCCGGGGAAAGTGGCTATACATTTAGCACATTCCCTTTATGCCGTGTGTTTTCACAGGTCTTTCTTTAAAACACACTACATGCTTTTTGCTTCTTTCCCTTAGGATAGTGGGTTTCGACATCCAAGAAGAGTTTAAAAGCAGGTAACAAGTCATCACTTTTGAAGCTGCAGAGCCACTGAAGAGGTGCAATAGCCCCAGCAGCCATTATCAGTGCCTGCCAGGGTGCCACAGTATCAAGTTATATGATAAAGCACTCAGCTGACACCAGAAAAATAATCATTCTCTCGCTCCTGCACCACCCCCTTTTTCACAAGGAGGCTTTTTACACTCATTAAATGCAACCTTATCTCTGAAAGACTGCAATCCTCAGCAAATGACAAGTGTGCCTAATCTCATTTTCTGACAAGCGATTCTGACAGCACCTTCCTTTTGATTTCTAAGACACGTAGCTAGACATATATTAATCTGTCAGTCATCGCCCCTAGGAAGGATGGAAAAAAAAGGAGAGACAGAGATGAACATTTGTGAATGTGAAGGGAACAAGGCAAGAAAGGACTAAGGGTCCTTTTCTGGCTATTTTAAGCAATGCAACCATGTTTCTCCACTCCTCCCACTCTAACGTGGCACCCAAGGCACTCTGTGCAGCAGAGCCACAGACCTACCTGCCTGCAAAGGTGACCTAACACACGTTTTATTTAAGGGACGAGTGTGGCCCAACAGCTATGGACCAGAAGTCAGCTGTGGGTATATTTTCAGGTTTTCCCTGATGTGGAATGCAGTTGGACTTTGATTTCACTTCTCGGTGACTCAATTTTCAGCACAGGAAACAAAAGCATTGCATAAAATCCAAACGTTATTGTCACCACGGTGCATATTTTAGTTACAGACGTGGGGCTTCCCAGTACTGGTTCTATAAACTTTGAGCCTTCATTCCAAATGAACGGATTATGAAGTGTTCTGCAACAAAACTTTTTTTTTTTTTTTTTTTGTAAGAAATGCTTTGTTGTTCCAGTCACTGTAAGCCCCACTTGGCTTCGGTCACCAGCCTGTCTGGAACACATTATCAGGTACAAGCAAAGACAGGTTTGATAAAGCATCAAGATTGAAAGCATCAAATTGTTGTCAAGTCTCAACAGTTTCGTACTAATGCTCAAAGCGCTGTAAAACAAACACGTGTAGTACAACATCGTGGCCTGGCAAGGTGCAAACTGGAGAGGCTTATCAAGACTGACTCAAGTTGCATGTTGAGGCTATAAAAAGGCAGGATTTCCAAGAACTCCCAGCTATGATATGAGAAGATTCATTTAAAACCTGAGCGCGTTACGGGGCACCAACACAAAGTGGTAAATCGGTGCAACTCACGTGCGTTTGCCACTCAGCAAGTGTGCAAAATACATGTGGCTTTATGGATGATACACATGGGTGAGCACTGGGATGTGGGGTAGGAGGAGGTAGGCTGGTAGGTAGCTACAAAGCTGCAAAAGGCTGTAAAATAAGCAAGATTCTGCAAATGGGACCCAAAGGAGGAAAGACGATTAAATGAGGTGGGAGGCAGCGCTCTTTATCTTACGCAGACCTATTAGTTATGTTCCTCACAAACACGCCTTCTTCCCTCTTAGCATCTGAGTCATATTAATATCTCTCCCACCAAACGCTAAATTAGAGTAAATTATATAGATTTACCATCTAAAACATTTGCTCGCTGACCAGTTTGTACTTGCAGAGAACCTCCCTAGCTGGCAGCACATCCTTCTGCCTGGGGACATCCCTGGCACCACAGCTCCCAGCTTGGCTGAGTTGGGTACCCTCAACTGAGAGCTACCCATCCCTCCTCTCCCTTCCACTGTATCATATTCAAGTACAGCAGAAACTTTATTGTTCATAAGGGGATAAGAAAAAAAATAAAAATATCAAATGAAAGCAAAGTACAAAGGGGCTCAAATCCAACGCTTTAAAGCGATCCCATTTTCTTAGTAATACAGTCATTAAGTACTTGTTTGATGGTGCAAAAAGTAGGCCAGGATCTTTGCTAATACATTTTATTAATCAATACCTGCACTGGAAGATGGGAACAATTAAAATTTTTCTCCTCACTCAGACAACGCAGCATAAAGCTTGTGATCTACTTAAGGAGCCCGCCACTCAACGGAAAGATGAAAAGACTTCTTTAGTTTTACTTAAGAGCCGAAATGATGTTAATACTTCAAGTGTTTAGGATCTGGTTCTCAGAAAAACAGTAAATTAGCAGTGGCAGGAAAGCTGCCTGCTGTTGTTGATTCCCCTTCCTCACGTTTCCACGCTGATGTCAACATAACTGGAAAACTCACAAATACATTCTGGAGCTCATTGAGCCTGAAAATAATGCTGGAGATATCTCCTTTGCTGTGCAGAACACTTTAATAAATACGCCCAGAAGAAACTCACATCTACTGCTGATGGGCCTTACAAGGATACGTGTACACCCGACACTCACACAGTTCACAATTATACTGGATTTTTTATCAAAAAAAGATTTTCTAGTTGCATCTAAGCTTCAGGATGCAGAAAAGGCAGCACAGACAGAAAAAGCCTTCTCCTCTGGGGAAAAAAGGTGAGAGGAAACTGGGCAGTTCACTATGCAGATCTCTGGCTTGGGGAAGGAGAGACATCTTATCTCACACTCAGGGTTACTGATATGGGCACCAAATAAGAAAAAACTGCCTAAAATCTGCCCAAAATGCAGCTATCCTTGGGTACTCCAGCTCTGTCCCTGCAACAGGGGCCACCATCACCCGAGGGACAACACTTCTGTCTTTCCCACCTCTTCAGACCTCCAAAAATGCACCTTGGCCGTCATCCCGGTGGGCCACAGGCCACCGGTGTTCCAGAAAAAAATCATCTTTCGATAGGTGCCTCCTAGTACAAGGTACAGCACAACCACGTGGGAGGAGAGACTCCTTGCAACCCAACAGGCAGGACACTCAACAGGAGACAAAGGATACCATCATCTCCTACTCCTCACACGGGGAACATGGAAACAAGACAAATGCAGGTTGTGCCAAAACCTCAGCACCGCCCACTTTCATCTCCTATTTGATCCTGAAGCGAGAGCAGAACCTCACCCAGGACCTCACAGCCTTCTGATACGGACTGAAAGGGTGCATCATGCACATGCACTCATCTTACAGCACGAGGGAAAGCACGGACACAGCTGTGTTTCAAACAAATGGTTTTGTCATACAATCACTAACAGAAATATAAACACAAATGACCTTTTAATTTGTATCATGAGAACTAATCAAGCTGACGTTGCAGCCAAAAGAGAAAATTTCTCCCTGATCATCATTGCTGGAAATGGTGGAAATCAATTCATGTCATATAGTTGGCCTCTTGTAAATTTGCTCTCTAGTTTCACTCGGCATTTCGCTACCAGGCACCTTGTTGTTTCTAACCTGCTCTTCAAAATTATAGGAGAGCCTCACTAATACCTTCCTCAAGGCTCCTAAATCCTTGTGTGCATCTTCACCGGGGATCGCACCGGTCTACACCCAAAGTACCGTGGAAGGTCTCAACAAAAAGCTCAGCAACAAAATAAGCAGGTGGATTCTGTGCTAGTCCAGCCTCCATCTACACATTCAAATCTCTCAAAAAGTCCTGATCTAAAGCCCTCAAAAAATAAAATCCTTGTAACAGAAGAAACAATTTTTACTACCTCTCAAAACACTACTTTTCTTTCATTTAAGATTCTAACAAAACCTAACTTCTTTGTCTCTCAAGCTCCCTTGATCTCCTTTACTTTTAGCTGTCACAGAAAGTCAATTGGCTGCACCTCTCTGCTTGATAAAGACATGCCAAATGTTCTGATGTAACTTTAATGAGGTGGTAGATAAGACACAGTCCAACAAGGTGCTGAATACTTTGACCCTAAGCTAGCAAAGCACTTAAATATCTGCTTAACTTTAGGCAAAAAGAAGTCCTTTTGAAGCTAACGGGGCTGTTCTGGCATTGAGACTTAAGCACCATTTCATACAGTCTGATGGATTAGGGACAGAGCCTTTGCAAGGCTGAACCACAGCTACTGAGAGAGCAAAAAAAAAAGTTAGAAGCACACCACTAACCTACTGAGAATCAGGCTGAGGGGTTTCAAGATAAATTGTAGAAAGTCCCTCCATTATTAATTGTGCCAGTCCCGTTGCATATAATGCTCTGTGTTGTTATTCCGTTGGTGGGAGCAGGCAGGCTTATTTTCTGTTGCAATGGTTCATAAATAGGATGGAACACATGGCTGAGCTGCAAAGATGAAGGCTTGGCCTTTTTGCTTCAAAATTTACAAGGAAAAAAGGGACAAATACAAAATAACACAAATAAAAATTAATGATAGGAAGGTCACGGAGAGGAAGCCAAAAGAGTAAAATTGATACCAAAGCTGAGCTATTGTTCCCCAGATTCAGTTAATCAGTTGATCTATATCCAGTCTGGGTTATTCCAGGCATTGCTGGAGGAGGTGTGCTTTGGGAATCTAATATAATACACGAGAGTCATGATAAAACTTTAACCTGTCTTGATAATACAGCTACATGTTCTACTCCACACACACCTCTAAGAAAGGCTGCCAGATCTTATCACAGTTAGTTATTAATCTATTTGTTCCTATAAAATCTTTTCTCTTTCTTTTCCTCCTTTTTTAATAATTCACCTTTTCTAAAGAGGGACTGATTTAATGTAGGCAAAAAGCTGCAGCATATCAAAATGTGAACGGAAAAACGCATAAGGAGATAATGTTTGTTTAACCGGGATGGAACAGTTATTTTAGAAGTATTTTACATCATTTAAAAAAGCACTGAGTACTATTTTATGCCTCTACCTGAGGAATAAGAATCATAGTTATGAGTCCAGCTATACGTCTTTCAATAGCAAAGTGAGATTGCAACAGATACATAAAAATTTCTTTTAAAAGTACCTCAAGTAGATTTTTCACGAGTAAAACACGGGCAACCTGAACGTTAATATAATTCTCAGCATTTTAGTGGAGCATTTTGTTCATCAGTACAACGGGACAGAAAACAGAGCATAAATCATTCCTGCTTAGCCCTGTGTCATCTCCATTCTGGCAAAAGGAGGAGGGAAGCGGCTGCCCTGGGGCTGTGCAGTACATCACCGGCAAGCCTGGGGCTGGGACACCACTTCCCAGCACCAAGATCAGGTTCAGGTGTCTCTACATTAGTGCTTCCACTTTTTGGAAAATTTATGTAACCTGTACGACGCTTGGGGTTTATGGGTATTTATTTAAGAAGTTTCAGCTGATTTATAAATCGTTAGTATGCAAATAAAATTAAAAAAAAAATGTTAATCATTACCAAGTTGAGCTTCTCTGTCTATAGAATATTACACGTAATATGAAAATTAAGTCTTTTTACTAAGCAGCGTGTTGCAACATTACGGCGTGAGCCTCTTTATATCACCCAGGACGTACGCAGAGGAGAAGGTTATAAAAAGCTGCCTCAGCTGGGTTTATTTTAAGAGGCCTTCTAGACCAAAAGCTTCATCACCGCCTTGGACCTGGCAGGAAAGCTCGCAAGAAGTCACCCGGGCTCCCTATTAAAATACTGTTAGCATATAGGAGAGTTTTTGTCTTCTTTTTAGTTCAAACAGTCGTCTGGGAGAGACAAAGAAACAAAGTACTCAGGTCACTGGAAATTTCTAACAAAGACTTTTCTTCCTGGCACACACAGGGACAACCCCACCAACTGTGTCAGGTTTTCCCCCCCACCCTGAGTGACAAGGCAAAGGTCCTGATTAAAGGCCTTCTTGGGGTGGGGGGGAGACGAGGGACACAAAAGATGGCCCAGGACTTCAAAGTCAACACACTGCTGGATAGCAGGGAGGTCCCTTTTTTTCCCTTCTCTCCTTTTAACTTAAGCTCCTGCTGGCTGCGGAGGGGCTTCTAATTGCATTTCACAGAGGCTGAACAAAACGTGGTCTTGTCTTCCACACAGCAGTGACCCTGGAGGACACGGGATATGATGTGAGGTTTCAGAGCAGGAACAAAAAGGAGTTTATCGTGTCAGCAAGCTGTGCAGAGCTAACGGCGAAGCTCGTTGAAGATTATTTGCATCTTGCCGCATTTCTAGATACGAATAAAGAGCGGCGGGCGTTCAGAGAAGTGGTGTGCTGGGCTCGCTCCCCATCGCTTTGAACGCGGGGCATCCGCAAACCTACTCCATGCGAGTGGGTTGGGCTTCGATCTCATACACAGCACCGGTGGAAGGCCGGACACAATGGAAGGTGGTTGCCTTGACCAGTGGAGTGAGCATCTCCTTTGGCGCTGGAGAAAAAGAACCTTTGCTCACCGACCCAGCTCTGGACGCGGCAACATTTCTTTTTGGCAAATTGCAATCTTGATCAAACGACATCCACGATGATCTAAGCAGCCTAATTAAAATTCAGTGCATCTAGAGCTATGGATCCTTTGAAAGAGAAGGTCTGGCAGAAGCCTGATAGATTTGTTAGAAGTACAGGAAAGTGGCGTTAGGGAATGCGGAATGGGAAGAAAGCCTCAAGCCAGAAGTAATATAGGCAAGGCCATGTGATTTAAACCAACCACAGAAGCACATTGGAACCCAGCAGAGTTAGCACTTGGCCATCTTACCTTCCATTTTTAATGACAAAACAGGTCTGCATTAGTAAGCATGGACAAAACCCTATCTCATCCAAAAATAAACCAAGTTAATAAAGAACTATCCCTTTAACAGCTGATAGTCTCTTTTCTGCTTCCTTAATGAGATTGGCTTTCTCATTTTTTATTTTTTTTTTCTCATTCAAATTTCAATCTGCAACACATTTTCCACATTACAGGATGAACCATATATCTATTTTCCCACATTGCTCAACACCAGACCCAACACAATACATCAAAATCCAGGCAAGGGGAGTTTATCCCACGTTCTCTTTGCCGATACTAGACAATGAAAGCCAACGCTGCCGAGCGCCAGGCGTGCTCTCTGCGTGCTCACGTAAGGGAATTAGACCTGGAATGAGGTTACTTAGTCACTGCTGATTCATCATGCATTTGAGATTTGGATGAACACACCATTCATCTCCAATTCCTTGTATATAGGCCTATGTTTCTAACAGGAGTGGTTTGTTGATTGTTTTGTTGTTTTTTTCTTTTATTTACTAACTGACAATAGTGGAAAGCCTCACACTCACATCCATATTATAATAAATGCATTATAAATGAGTAAGTAGGAAACAGTAAGGAAATGATGTTTTACTTTTAAATGCTAATTATGGAGCCCTGGTGCAGTTAATGTGTAGGGTGTTCTGTCAATTTTTAATGTTTATGCCAAGTGTAGTCTTCAATTTAACATGAGCTTTTAATCCTTTGAGTACTAAATTGCCTTTTAATGCTTGCAGCACAACATTGTGTTTGCACAAAGTCAGGACTGAAAAATGAATTTACTACAAGATATGTGCATGTATGGAGGGGGGAGGAAGTACAAAGGACAAGATTTTTTTTTTTTAATGATGTTGTTGGAACCGTACAAGAGGAAGGAACTGCTTTCAGGATGTACCTGGCAATTGTTAGCAGTGGCAAAAGGCCGCTGCTGTTGATTTAGTATCCCTGTTGAAGGACTTTCAGATCTAGCTCTTTCAGGCTCAAACAGTCTATCCATAAAGTAAACCTTGAGACAAATATGGTGAAAGGAATTACCATAAAGAGGCATCTGGATGTTAGCTATGGCAAAAGTACCTACAAAGAGAGTTCTTCAACTGACAGTTCTTAAAAGAAATGCAAGGAATGATGCTCCTGGTTTTGCCTCTTCAGATAATGGGTATGAGGCAGTTCCTAGATCTCAGCCTGCGGCTACGGCACAAAAACCATGGGGCTGAGGATGCTTTAACCCAGCCTGACACAACTGGTCTTTCCCAGTCTGCCCTTCAGTGATCCTGTGCACAACGAGACTCAGAAAAATGTCTCATGAGGCCACTCTGGGGAAGGTACAACTTTCCAGCAAATAGGACAAGTACATCCATCCTGTGCACGCAACGCTATCAGTGTTCCTTTGCCAGGGGACAGGGTCCTCGCTCGCTCCAGAAGTTGGCCAACTGGATAAAGTCTGATACAATCTCCTGTCACCGGTGCCTCTCACCTTCCCTCCCTGGCACATGCTGGGATGCAGGGGAGTTAAGGCAGCCTGTGAGGCTAATCCCTATTTATCTCCTTGGTGAACAGACTTTTTAAAATGACACTGTTCGCATGCTTAAAGCTCCAAATTTGACTTTCCTTGACAGCAGCCATCTCAGGAATCCCAATGAGGTTTATTTTTGGCAGTCAGACCTTCACAGAATAAGCTTCGCTGCATGTACGGTTTTCAGCGCACCGATGCAATTCTGCAGATGAGTAAAACTGGGGGCCTGAGGATTTTTGTACATCCTGATAATATATCTTCAGCTTTACTCCTGGTTAGACCCAGAGGGCAAAAGCTAATCAATTAAAATCTCTCCTTTCTCTCTTCCCCCACACCTCCACCATCTATAAGCTTTTTAGAAGCTAATGCAGGTATTTGAAAACATTTTTCCTTCCTCCTCATTCTAGCACCCCACGTGTGATAACGTGCAGGTTACTCTGTCTACTCCAACACTTTGTTTTTTTGGGAGGATACATCAATTTGCTTTTGGTAATTAGTCAGTCACAGGCAACAACAGTCAGAAAGAGCCAGAAATATGAACAGGGTAAATTGCTTGATGATTAAATAATACGGCTTTTTAAAATGTGGCTGTAAAGGAAAACTTTGCCAATTACACATGGAGTTTGAGCTGACAAGTTCAGTTGCCACAGGTAGGCAGGTAACTTTCAAACAGTAATTTCAGCTGCAATTTTTAAAATAGTCATCTGTGGGCCTTGCTCTAGAAACACGTATGTTGAATTTAAGCACAGAAAATGTCTTGCCACATAAACCCAGCACAACATTTTGCATTAACGATTGAGAAGTCAAATTACAAGAGACGGAGAATGAGGTGAGATGCACAGCGCTGCGCCAACTGAGCCGCCGGCTGCCTTCACCCCACACTTACCAAACCCTCCCTGTTCCCCCAAGAATTTCTGCTGCTCTGTCTTTATGGCCTGTCTTGAGACTCCTCGTCTGCACTGAGGGAAGACCATCTTATTAGCACGTCACCAGCACTGCCACCGTCACCGCTCACAGCCCGAGGCTGCCGCTCGTGGTGAGGGTGCGACTGTGAGACCTCAGTGCCTTGGGGAGCTGCCGGCGCCGCTCCCGCTCCCCACCCGGCACCTGAGCTGCAGGTTCTGGATGCCTCTGAATGCGCCTTGGGAGATAATCACGCTCCTTTGCAGAAGTACCAGTTGTGCAAAGGTTGGAAAATACATGTTTGGGAATTCTCTCATATCTTTATCTGGCCTGTTGCCACGCTAATGGCATCCAACTAAACGCCCGGGCTCTGAGAATGGGGAGCACCAGGAAACCACAGTGTGAATCTTGGTCTTTTTCATGTCATTACACCATTTCTTCAAGTCAACTACTTAAACCTTGGTGCTTAGAGGCAGCCCATATTTATCTCATCTCTCTGAGATGTTGAACACCCTGGCCCCACTCACATTTTTTCCTATACTGAATTCTATTTTCTAACACTATGTTTTTTGTGTACTTAATAGAAATGACAGGTACCTACAAACACTACCACACTTTAAAGAACCAATAAAGTATAATTCATACTTTAAGACACCAAACATATGTCCTCACTTGCTCAGTGGCTTTGATCTGGTGGTTGAATTTATGCAGATAAAACTGAATTAGATGCCAGTTTTCGAAGCTTGGTCTTCAAAAACTGGAATTACCTTTTGAGGGAAGGGATAAAGCAGAATTCACCAACAGTGACGGCACATCCCACCCTGCCGCACGCACGCACCTTCTGGAGCATCATCATATTCGTGGCTTCAGGAGGAGGACACGGCTGTACAGGCCTAGCTGAGATCTCTACAGTCCTACAGGCCACATGTTCAACAGATCTGACTATCCCTCTATTAGGCTTAGTTCAGCTATAGGAGGATTGGAAACATAAACCCTTTAAAATAAAGCCTTTGTGAATAGGATGGATGCAAGAGCAAGGCTGGGTTTTGTCTGGTGGGACAGGACACTCCAGAGCCCAGTGATGGTGGCAGTGAGGATGGGGACACAGGGACTCTGGCTCGGGTCAGAGCTCAGCCCTGGCACACAGCTCTGCAGGTGTCTGAAGGCAGCAATCCCACTGCCACAAACCACCTACCACTGTTCATGTATTTTAAAAGAAGGTGAGAACGAGGCCTTACGGATTTACAGTGTGTTTTGCTTTGTCTAACCTTTCCAAGCCCTCTTCCTCATATTTTTTTTTTTTTTTGCTCCCTCCTCACATTTTTTTAATCCTACCATTCAAGGTTGAATTTTTCTCTTTTCCTTTTCATGCCACTGAGATGTACAGTGTCTGTATTAGATCTTGTTCATTAACGTATCGAGGCATCTTATTTTGTATTACTTCCATATCTTGATGTTATCTAAAGCTTTCTATATAGCAAGACAGAAATTACAAGGTTTATAATTTCCCTCATACATGTAACAAAAAAGATAAAGCATGAAATTCCAGAGCTGTGACTAATTTTCTATAAAAGTTCAACAACTTGCAGCAGGCTACAGTGGAGATGAAGTCGGCCTTGGTCTGTGCCTTGAGATCTGTGTCTGTATGCATCTGGGTGTGTACGTGTATAGAATTATAAACTTTTCGATGTATTTTATACATGTCAAATACACCACACTTGAGTGAAAAGCCACATGAAAACACCAGATAAAACTCTTCTGAGAGGATGCAGCGTGTCTGCAGTAGATTGGGAGTTACACTGGAACTTTGTAAAACACCAGATAGCTCTTTAATAGGTCTTGTTTGGACAAGCAGATGAAAGACAGGTTTCAGTTTACTCGCACCTGCAAAACTGAGCTTGGAGGAACAAACACTCAGCAGAAACTTCTGATTCTTTGTGCACCTGCCTAGGGCAAAAGTACCACAGCACTAGCTTTACTCCTGGGCTTTCGAATACATCTTGCTTTTGACCAGGCTGCAGATACAGCAGCTCTAAATTGCTGGTTGGGCCTCCCTGGAGAGTATGAGCAACCCAGCTTGTGGCAGCATCCAGGCACCACACCGTGTTCTTCAAGTCACGGGAAAGAGAGAAAGCTCAGTGCCTCTCAGGATCTGATGAGATCAGGCCAAAGTCACTCAGATGTCAGACAGATAAGGCAATGCATCATCAGCCTCTTAGAATGACGATGTAACTAGTGATGATGGAGCTGTACTCCCTCTGATGTCCTACTGAAGACCAAATGAAATTAAATCTTTATAATTCGCAATCATTCACCCAACATCTTCTACACTGCTGGTGTCAGACAATTGCAAATGCTTCAGGGACACCGTGAGACCAACCCTGTGTCCATAGCAAGGTTATAGCAGTCCAGTGCCAGCAAATCCTGGACTTGTCAGAAGCACTATGAAGCCTTGCAGCTTGCCACCAACTCACGGCTGCCAAGGTCAGCTGCAGAGTTAAAAGAAACGTTCCCACTGGGGGATTTGTCCATGAAGCCAGATTCCTCTCCCTAAGCCAGATTTCAGAGAACACAACATTCCTATCGTATTGCCCCAGCGTATCATGTGGCTGGCAAGCCCTGCTCTTTCTCCACCCTCTTTCCAACTGCGTCAGATGTACAAGTTTCTCTGCCATTCATTTCTACAGCACACTAGTCAACAGGGAGCCTTTAAAAAAAATAATTTAAAAAGTGTGAATTTAAAGGCATATAAAGTCTTTGTGCCATGCTGCCTGATGTTTAACTGGCCACATTACACAGTAATGAAAGTACTGGAGGCAGGTTTTAACACTGGACAGCCTGACCGGTCTTTTACAAGAGCTTTTCAGTGCCGCATTAATTCCTATGACACACACACAGATAAAAACAAGCATCTCTGCTTGTTCAGTTGATCTTCACCTGCAGAGAGCACTGGGCTGGACCTGCCCCAAGACAAAACCCTGCTCGATGCGCCAGTTCATGGTAGTTACAGATCAAAGAGGGCGCTGCTGGAAGCGCCTGCCATTTTGCGCCGCATCATTCCAGTTTAGGTTCAGGATTCCCAGAGAAGCTGGCTATTGTCTCACACCCTGTGACGCCTCGGTGGGGTTCACTTCCCAGAGCTGCGGTCAAGGAGCCATGGAGAGCTGGAAGCCCCGCTCAGTCACGCCGTGCACTAGTGCAGCTGCACTATGGTGGAAATCCAACCTTATTCAAATGTCTTCATGTATAGATATTTTTTGAAAGTTTCGAGCATGTACTCTAGTACGGTAATATGTTTCCAAAGCGGTGAATCTCACTACATCATTCTTGCTGCCTTAGTTTTGAATGAAGTGTAAGGACTGTCCGCAAGAACTACGGCCGGTGTTAAGGGCACGTCCTGCGGGGCTGTAACACGGGGCACGCTTGTATTTCTGCAACACTTTTCATCCATCAGCTTGCTTTAGTCAGCATAATAAGGGAACTTCAATCATATAAGCACAGATTTTGATCTCCTTTATTCTGAGAAAATCTGGAAGTCATGTGAGCTCAGGAAAGCTACGTGCCATATGAGAATGACAAGGAGATCAACGAGAGAGTTTATGGAAAACCAAATTCCCCTTATGCCAGCCTTGCACGCAGACTGTAAGTCTATAAATTTCTTTTCAAGAAAAAAAAATTATAATCGAGAAACTCCAGTATTGCTTTTTTATGCTCTTGCATTGCCTAAGAGCCTTAGTTATAAACTTGGGTTCTGGATCTCTAAAATAAAAAGACAGCCCCTGTCTCAGAGTTGTGCATTACATAAACTAAGCCATTCATTGCCCACCTGAACCCGGGCTGACGCATTGCATCTATTTCCTAAAAGCATCCACAGGAGAAACGAAAGAGCAAACAAAATCAACCCTTAATGTTACACGTGAATTAAATATACACAGTCCTTTACTACTCGGTATTTTCCACCTTCGCTATTCATAAAAAGCAAGACGGAGAGCCTCAAGTTTCTTCACTCGTAATGATGAGTGAAGGCTGGATTCTTAACTCCATGATCCTTTAGAAATTGCCTGTGTCTATTATATACTGAGAGTCAGCACCTCAGCCTGTTAAACTGTCACACCTCTTGTTCAGGTTTCTCCTATGATAATCTCCTGCCTGCTCAACTCCAGATAACACAATGCATTTCCTCCTCTGCTTTCTGAGCTTATTTGCAGACGTAGCCATCCATAAGAAGCTTTAAATGTGTATTACACTACAGTAAAAACCCCTGTGGCCCACCAAGTCGTGGGCTGGAAAACCAGTTTAGATTCGCAAAGAAGCTGGTATTAAAATCCTTGAGGACTTAGCAGTTCGGCTTGTCATGCACTTTAAGACCTGCGAATAATAAAGGAGCACTGGTAATTTTACTAAAAAATGAAATTCCATCATTTCTGCAGAATAAACAAAAACAAAACAATGCATTAGCTATGCAATACTTCTCAGCACTGCAGTCTGAATGTGTCGTTAAAGACGGATTTTACCCATGAAAAGTATTTTTTCAATGTCGTAAATACCCAAAACTTTACATATACTTTTCATTTCCTTCCTATATCCTCTCTGTTGGAGGTAGACTCAGATTAAGCTGGTACAGTCAATTCCCCAGCTCTGGGAGGCTGGAGTCCTATTTCTTAAGACTCACATATTGTATTTTGTGCTCTAAACTGGATCCTACCTGCAAGTGTAAAAATTTGGCAGTATAAATCTATGACGTTCCACAGATTCTAGAAACCAAAATAAATAAAGAGGAGCTAGAATGAAATCTCCCTGATGGTAAATCAAGTTCACGTTCATATTTCCAGGTCCTAAGGCACACAGTAAGAACAATTCCCTTAACTCTTGAAAGAGCTGTTTTCTCACAAAATTCAGCTGGATTCCTCTATGCTCAAATATGAGAAAAATATGACTTCATTAGTTAACTGAGGAACTGCTTTTGAAGAAGGAGCACAGCACTGAGAACGTTCATGTGCAAATTCACGTGGATAACATTTTTGCTGACCTATAGTCTTGACAAAGCAACGTTGTCTTGTCCTTGTTCCAGTTAAAGGAAATACCACCATTGATCTGAGGAAGGAACAACCTGCTGCTCAGTATCCCAGCTGTCTGTGTGGTGATGCCCTAAGGAAGGCAAAACAAACTCTCACATCCAAATTAAACCTTAAGGAGAAGGGGAAAAAAGGTACCTGCAAACAACAGAATCCTGAAGACTGTTATTAAAACAGGAGAAATAAAGAGCAACAGCCACAGTCAACAAGGTACAGCCAAACCGCCTTCCAGCCGCCTCCAATGGCAAACTCAGGGTACCTCAGGCTTCTTACTGCTTTTGACTGTATCTCAAAAAAAGAAAAATTACTATAAAATAATGAGATTGAGTCTTCTCGCTGGTATAGTGCCATAAATTATAAGTGGTTCCCTCCCCAGATGATGGCATTGCACTGGTGTAAAGGAGAAGACAGCCAGCCAGACATCACAGGCATAATGCTGAATTGGGCGCTGCGTCCAAAAAATACTACTACATTAATTCCCAGAATGCGTACATGGCAGACATTATCCAGGCCATTGCAACTGTCTCAGCCTCAAAATGACAGAGAATGACAGAGGACAGCTGCAAAACATCCATCCACGCTGCACCGCCACCGCCTGCCCTGGCATCACGCTCGGGATGAATCCGACCCAGCTGGTGCTGCGACCAGAGTTGTCAATTAAGCCTTGTGGACAAGTCACCGAGTTCTCAGAAACACACAACTCCAGCAAAGGATACCACAAGGTTACCAACGAAAGACAAGTCCTAGGGGTAATATTCAAGAGCAGTTCCTCAGTTGGTAGCCGCTTCCTGCTGCAGAACGTCACTCACACAGAAAGTCACGATGCCTTGATAGGCTTCACAATTCCCCATCAGTTCTCCAGCTGCTTGGCTAATCAGATATTATTACCTCCTTTGTGTTTTATTTCCCAGCCCTCCCTCTCTCTTTTTCTGGCAAGGTTGCTGTAAAAGGACTCAGTAATGATTCCTATCTAAATATTTCACTTGCGATACAAAGGTCTGTATTTTGCATACCATGGAACTTTTGTTGCTTTGTCTTTTGTCAAAAAGCTCCCCGGGCTTCTGGGAATAAATACTGATAATTGCACCCGGCCTCGACAGAGAGCATTGTATAGTAAGCCACACAAAACTGGATTCAAATGCAGTCATCGTTGAGGATGTAACTTCAGCACACCCAAGTCCTGAAGAGACAGGTCTGGGAACCTCCATTTCAGGCTTGAGGTTTCACCGAAAGACCTTTCTGTGCCACACAGACGCCCTGGCAGGACACGTGGGATCCAGAGCTTGGCGCTGTGCTTCCCAGTTCTGTGAGATCAACTCTCCACTGGAGATCCCCCCCTTGCTGCAAGCGGAGAAGTGAAAGGAATAGTTCACGTAGCTTTTTAGACGTTTGGCATTGGCCTGCATCCTCTACAGGCACAAGCGGGCGTACTGCCATTAAATTCCTTGGGACAAGATGCAGGTCGGTGCTAAAAGCTTTAGACCTAAACTCCTGCTTCCCATGTGTGCTGAACACCAAGATTTCAACTTTGCCTAAATTAGAGGAGATTAAACTTCAAATTTCCAAAGCCAGGCAAATTGTTATGAGTCATATTTTCTTGCCCAGTTCTCTAAGATGATGGACCTGGTGCCTTTAAAGTCTTCTGCAAAGGAAAGATGCCCAGCGCTTTGAACCTCCTTTCCCATATTTGAAGAGCACCTTCACCACCAAACAACCGCCCCTTGTCGAGCAGACACTCAACGCCATGTAATATTTAAAATAGTCCCTGGAGCAGGGGCTTGACTAATCAGTGCAGTTCATTGTGCTGTGTGCGGGTATACAAGCGAGCAGCAAACGCCCTGCTACGTCCATAGAGCTCCGCTCCGTGCCGCTGAGACACGAACAAAGGCAGCATTTTCTCAGCAGGATGTGTTAGCTCGGGCACGCTGCCACGGCTTCCCAGCTTCTGCAGGTAACTGGATGCAGTGTAGACAAGCCTAATGTGGTTTCATATGGAAATGAGTGGTAAATTATTAATATTAATACCATCTATAAACAACTGGTGACAACTTCAAGTGGCTTATTGTGTAGTACGTACAAGGCATCTGTTCATTATCATTTACAAGACACTCCTGATATACACAACAATTTACCCACGATATCGGCACAGACGCATTCTGCTCTAGATCGCAGCGTTACACACCAAGGTGCTGACAACATCCGCGAGGTCCGTGCTGACGAAACCACTGTGTACGTACAGAAGTGCCAGTCCCAGTGCCAGCGGCCTTCACCGATAACTGGCGCCAGCATGCACGAGCTTCTCCGTGCCCTCCATTTACGTACGGATCTCGCCACTCTATAAGGTCGCAGCGATTGCGTTGGTGGAAATTTGTCTAATTGAGAGAGGGCCTGGTTCTCCTTGGAAGCCAGACGCCTGAAAGCTACTACATGTCTTTGTGACGGCTTAAGGCCCAAAGGAAGCTTCCTACAGCACAGCGACTAACCCACGAGAAAAGGCAGTGAGAGAGGAAAGGCAAACGGAGGTGTGAGCACAGGATTCTGAAAAACACCACTGGTAAGTTTATTATGTCAAAGACGGAGTAAGCTGGGATGTTACAATTTTTCTGTCAAGGACAGTGATAAAAAACTCTCCTCACTCTGAGCTCTGGGATTTACAGCATAGGTTTCCAACCTCCAGAGGCTAATTATTTCAAGTCATCCTGCAGTGCACCCTGGGCAATGCTTTATGAAGTTAGCTTCATGTGGTTGAACACCCGTTACTTCATTGGCCTCTTGCTGTCACGATGCAAAGACGGACTAGTACTTCATGTAGCAATTTTTAAATAGAAGTGGATGATTTTTCAAGTAATTATTAGCAAAAACGTCAAACAGAAAGGCAGAGGCTGGCTATCCTACTGAGAGGAACCACTGAGGCAGAAAATACGTGCCAGAGTATATAGTCGGAGCTGCACTGAGCTCGCTGACAGACAATGCGTTTTATCAAACTGGAAACACGATCCTGGGCTGCTCAGAATACCCTCCTTTAATGAGGTGGCCTGAGCCGCCATGCTCTGCTGTATTCAAATAAACACAGCAGCTTTTCAGCAACTGATTTTAATCTCATTTCCTGATCTGAGAAGGGCCCGGGAAACCCAACACTTTCAAAAAACCTGGTTTTTAATTGTCGTTGGCAACCTCATCTACTACCTTCAAAGGACAAGTTAATGGTATCTAAACAGATAACAGTGATACCGCAGCGAGCCGGGGAGCTGCTCCTCTCTCTCTCTTTCACAAAGACCGATTCTCAAATAACCAGATGTTTTCTTCATCTTTTGGAAAAGAAAAAAAATCTCAAGACCTTCACTGAAGGAAGGCTGCTGAATTACAAAACTCGGTCTGCAGATCGGCGCTGTGGTAGGAGAGCAACTTTGAAGTGGAGCATTGCAAAGGTCATCTACAGCGTGCAGACTCCCTCCCCTTCGTCTGAACAGATGCTCCCAGGAGCTATGAGCAATATCCATGCTGGACATTACTTCACTGAATTGCACACTGAGAAGAAGAATGATCTTTTGAGGTTAAAACACCCGTGTATAGCTACAGAACAATGTTCTACAGAGTTCTGCTGTGTTATTAAATCCGCCTAAGATGCAATCCCTCTATGTGTAAATGGAGAAAACAGTTAATCTTTCCCTTCCTTTTGCTGTCTCATTTTTTTGGTTAACATTGCAAGCATTTCTGGACATGGGCCAATCCTTTTTGTGATTTTCATAATGATATCTAAAGACTATCTGTACAACCACACCGCACATAAACAACCAGTAATCACAGAATCATAGCATAAGAGGTTGGAAGGAACCTCAAGGATCGTCTGGTCCGATCTTTCTTGGCCAAAGTCCAATCTAAACAAGATGGCCCAGCACCCTGTCCAGTCAAACCTTCAAAGTGTCCAATACTGGCAGTCCTCTTACTAGATGGCCCCCAAACCTTGGTCATAGCTCACCTTTCTGTAATTAGCTTCTGTACCGGGCTGCATAGAAAACCTGAAACAGAAGCCTCTCCGGTCTGTGGGGAAATTAAGCCAAATCATGTGACAAAACCCAACCCAGGTAGCTTTAGGAATAAAGGCACTAGAATTTGGTTTTAGAAAAGGCTGCATGAAATAGAGGAAAACCCCCTCAACCCCACCGATCATTGCCCTAAAGCTGATTGCACGCATCTCCAAAGACAGGTGAGTCAAAGGAGCAGCCCCACGCACGTCCCAGCAATCCAGCTGTGCTACATCTGGGGTTTCAGAACAAACCTGCACGTTTGTTCTGAGCGGGTCAGAGCGGGCGTTCCAAATACCTGCAGAAATATCTGAGCTACAAGAAATGCGCCATACAGCTGCTCAGCTCATTAACGGTATCCTCTTTGAAGCCACATCCAATTTTAGCAACTGAAATGCTATAGGTGGCTCAGGCTTGTAAACAGAAAGCAAAGTCAGGCTTTTAATGACTGTCCAGCTCGTGACATAGCGAAGGGAATCTTATTGCCATTTAAGCCTGTTGAGCAGGCTAGAATGTATGGCATCGCTTAACTTACCGTTAAACTGCTGTATCTAAAGGGTCAGAAAAAGCTGTGGGGACGTTTATTTTTTCTAAAGAGCAGCTGATTTTGATTCCGCAGAAGTCTGCTCCCCTTTGACCTGAGCAAGACCAAAGTCACTCAAACTGAAATACAAGAGTCCATAAAGGCAGCGCCGTAGCAATGACCTGTTTTCAATTTACACCTCCTATTCGTCCCAAATCAAGCCTTAAGACATTTCTATTGTTGATTTTCTCCATACTTTCACAGCTTACTTTTAAAACACAGATTTGGAAGGGACTGTCCTTCTGCAGGAACCAGAGCACCTCCACAGCTTTTGTACATAGATGCCAGAGAAGAAAAGCAGATGCTAGTCCAAATGTTTCTGAGGATTTGGTTTATAACCAATTACAAAAAAAAAAATATCTCGGGTTGGGTTGTGCCCAGCCAGTAAAGCCCTTCTGGGAAGGACATACAAATTTTTGAAAACATCTTGACCAACCACTGTTCTGGAAAACACCACCTGGTATCTCTCGCTCTCTTCTGGAGCAGGCACCAGGCATGGCACACAAGTGGGAGAGGCAAAACCTTTCAACAGACATGTTCCCTCAAGGCAAAATGTCAAGAGAGACACCAGGAAAATGCACGACTTCAGGTAGGAGTTGCCAATTTAGGGCACATACGAGTGCGTGGGACAAGGCCTTCTGAAGGTGGCATCTGCTGCCCACCGTGGGCTTCCTGCTGGTGTAATTATCACCTAGTTTGGGAAAGAAAACCCACCTAAAGCATAACCTGAAGAGCAGCCAGAACTGGGTAAAGCAGTTAAGCAAAGAGTTACTGGTAACTTACGATTAAGTATAAATTTTTCAAAAGCCCATAAACTATTCAAACATCCAACATTTTACTGAAACCAGTGGGACCAAGTACTTCTGTTAGTCACAGTGCACTGCTGCAAAAGTTACTGCAAATCAACTTGGCCTTGCTTTCTGGGGAAACAGAATTGACATCGACATAGACCCACAAGTCAAAAAAAACAAGTTTCCTTCTCAACTGTAATGGTTCGTTAGGAAAAAAAAAAAGTGAAAATTAGACAAGCCCCTGGCTCTTCACATCACTGCATTTCTGAAATAAAAATGACAGCAAATGAACATGCTCATTGTCACTTAACCAGCTCCCCAAGCAGCAGAAGGTCCCTGGCACTGGTAACCTCCATCCATTTAACGTTTGTCATTTAGCAAAGCCTTCTTTCTTTCCCTGCACTTCCAGCTGTTTATATGACACAAAACACTTTCTGGATGCCAGTCCCAGACCTCTCACATCTCACGTATCAAAGAATTAACCTGAGGAGGAAACCGTCAGACAAGTCTGACTCAAATTCCGCCCTAATTTCAGCAACACACAGAATGAGCTAACACCTTTCTGCAGAGTGGCAAATTAATATCTTATAACTGGAATGATTTCTAGTAATCTGTGCCTAAGATCTTTGCCACGGACCACAACTCTATTGTATTTGCGTGTCAAAGCAGCACAACAACAGGAGGACCGGCTCGCAGAGCATTGCTGGGCCACCAGCTGAGCTGTCCTTAGGTTGCAAGCAGCTCCCAGGGCTATGGCACGTGGGCGTCTGAGGTTGTGTGGGCAGAACAGCCGTGGGAAGAAGTCACTGAGCAGGGACTCCCCATCCTACTGCTCCCTTTGCCCTAAGCCTCAACTGTACAGTTATGGCCTCACCATCCCTGGGAGCCACTGCCTTCTCCCCCTTGTGAGCCACTCCTGACCCTCCCCAGGTATGTGGTGTGACTCTTGATCATAAGGACATTTGAGCATGTTCCTCAATACGAGAACAGTCCTGCCGCAAGGGACCATTAGTCAAGAGAAAGGACTTAGTATTTGGATGCCATCAAACATCCTTGTCAGCAACATCATGACAACCTCATGAAGCCGACCTGAAAAGCAAAATATGCCCTTGACTTAGGACCCATGCAATTTTACTGAGAGCATGAATAAAATAAAATAATGATGGGGCTAAGAAATGTTTGATGCCATCCTGTGTTAGTTAAAACCTTTTGGACTTTGCTTCCACCTCAGTGCAGAAGGCTGCTGATAGAAAGGGTGATACTTGCCTGCAATCTTTCCCTGGGAAGTAATTAGTTTCCATTTAGAGAGATGACAAATTGATCAGGCAGGAATCTCACTGAGCTCTGAATTGAAGCTAAACTGTGATAGCTACAGCTCTGGCAAGTTGGGTTTGTAAGTCTGTCAATGCATTTTACAGTTTCAAAATTCAATCATCCAACAGCAGGAAAGACATTGGTGTGGTTTTTTTTTAAAAAAAAAAAAGAAAGAAGAAGAAGAAGCAGAGGGAGAAGCACCAAAGCCTACACTTCCTCCTGCAAGTTCATTATCGCCTCTCTAAAGCATGACGGTGGTGTGAAATGGGTTAGACGCACGGATGCCTCTGTTAACGGCCAAAGAAAAAAAAGTCGCACATCATTAGGAATGGAATAAACGATACCGAGGCACAGAGCAGAAATGATTTGATTAGCAATTTCCAGTTTTGAAAAGACCTGGAAGAGAACCAAATGACTATACAGAAGGTGTGATGGAGTTCTTAATTGCTGTAACTGCACAGGGAGACTCGATGATTTGTGACATATAATACAGCACAGTACGCTAACGCTAATAACTGTTAATTAACTGCAGCAATGATATACTCTCAAAATGCACATACAAGTTACCATAATTTCTAGATTAAAAGCTGCAGTGTTCGAAGCCAAAGGCAGAGAGAAGGCAGCACAGAGGGAGAGTGGGGGAAGAGAAGAAAGTGTAGAGGGAAAGAGAATTTTCCCTTTTTTTTTTTTTTAACCCCCCTTTGAGCACAGCTGACATCTCAGCCAGAGCAAAGGGGCCGGAAAGGACTAGGGAAAAAAAAAAAATAAAAAAAGAATACTCCTGCCGAAATATGAAAGAATTCCTGAACGAGCCTCTCCCTCTAGAGAAGTAGTTATTAATTCTGAAAGGCTGTTGTTGCACCAGGCCATCTGGCTGTGCCGTAAAGAGTTCAGGAGCTGCTGCTGAGCTAAGATTCCTGTCGGATCCCATTCGCCCCAGCGACATTATTCACTCGCAAATGTTATCGCACCGTTTTTTTTCCCCATCGCCGCTGTTTGCAAGTCGCTTTATTTATTTGCAGGCAGTTTGTTGCCCTGCCCAGTGGAAAAATGGCTCTGCCAGGAGCCTCTGGGAAGCCAAGAATCCAGCACCCTCGTACAACGGATGCTCAGAAGCCGGTTTCGCTCTGCCTCCGAACAGTAGCGCTGTGTGTGAGGCTGGAAGGTGGCACTTAGCAAAAGCGGCTGGATTGACAGCCTGGGAGACTGAAGGCTTCTATTTATCCCCCAGCAGGCAGAGCACAGACACGCTCCCACGTGCTGTCCTTCGCCAGCGCGCATAGATGGGAATCACATGATACCGATTAGCTGTCCAGCACTGCTAAAACATTTTCTCCTTCAGATCAATAGTAATAAAGAGGAGGGTAAGCCAGGTTTCGGGCGAGCACCATGGAAGGCTGGTTCGGATCTTCCTGCAGAGCTGCTAGCCAGCTCCGACAAAAAAAATATCTCTTGGCATGCTTCCCCTTCGGAGTTCTTTCAAATGCAACCGATCTGTAGACAGGCTATTTAAATGTTACAGTCAGGCTAATCTTGTACCACCCTAACACATCAATTACCCTGCGGATGGGAAAGCCAACAGGCTTTGTTCTTCCCTTGGTGCATCCATTGTAACATGCTCTTCCTGGATGGCCTCCAAAGGAGAGTTAGGCAAAGTGGTTTGTGTTTTCGAAGGCACTGCTCCCCGTACCACCGTGGGACAAGTTCAAATCTAATCCCAGTGGCAAACAGGGGAAAAACAAAAAGCAAACACGCAAACCACCCGAACACCTTCATTGCATAGCACCAGTGTTCGCTAATGCACACTGGGATACAACGGACAGCAAAGAACACAAGAGCAGAGCAATGAGGGGGGAAAAAAAAAAAAGGACTAACAGACTCGCTCAGCCTCTATATCCTCCGCGTTCGCACTAACGCAGCGTGTTGAGAGCATGTGTGAAGTCTATCTATCATTTTAACACTGAAGTGCCTTGAAAAATATTAAGGGTAAACTTCGCTGTCATTCCAACATATGGCAAGGCACTGAAATATAGACATATCCTGAAGAAACGGGAGAATTTCAATGAATACCTTGCGTTTTACCAAAGAGCACATTGGTTTCGTATCTTCCAGTTTTTTGCCCGCCTCCTCCTCCTCCAATTTTTTTTTTTCTACTTCAGTTTCTTTCAAGCTAATAAACGAGCCCTCCTTCAACCCCCACAGCAGCATGATATACATGTACAGAGTGGGAAGAAAGAAAAACAAGGCTATACTTATGTCCCAATAAAATAATCCGTTTCCATACACCAAAAATGAGAGAAGGGTTTTTGGTTTTTTTTAAAATGTTAGGCATGAACTATAGACTTAACCTACCCAACTGTACAGTCCTACTCCTTCCCTGGCTGTACGGCCAGTACAGACCAGTGCCTTACACTGTCTTCTCTAGCACTCTGCCCGAATGTAAATGGCCTACAGGATGGCATTTTTATCATGTTCCTCAGTTGCAGAATGACACTGCTGGGACAGTCCCTTCCCTTTCCTCACCTCTGTTTCTTCAAGGGCTCCTAGCTGTCACATCACTCCCGCTTTTGCTCCCATGACCGCAGCCTCTAAATAATATCGCATTTTCTTTACCACCTAACAAGAACTTTAAAACCGATTTAAATCTGAAATGAATGCTGTGAATACGGGTCCGTACGCAAGACAGACATTTAATAACCCCCACGGGAAAGAAAAGCTTCTGAAACTGCTAAAATGCATCCTGTGGGGATGTCAGCCTGGAGTGAAAGATTCTTAAAGACTTTTTGTGTGACAGCATCACACCCTCTGAGAGTCCCAGGTGCCATTAGGGGGGAGGAGGGGACTACAGCACACTTGAAGAACTCAAGAATAATCAGCCTCAGGTATTAATGTTTTGCTTTAAGATGTAAAAGATAAGACATTGAAATTCCATGATTTCCAGAAGAGGGGGTGTTAATAAGACATAAAGCTGCCTGTTCAATTCTGTACCCTCCTTTTGAAAGGCTGCAGGTGCCCGTGCAACCCTGTGCATTACACCTGATTAACAACAGGACCTAACGGCAGCATCGGCTTCTCAGCTGCACGTGTTACTTCCACCCCACAGCCTTTCAACAGCCCCTCTCACAGCCCTTTCAGTTTAGTCCCACAGAGACCTCTGTCCCAGATCGTATGTGACACCACTAATTTTATTGAAATAACCGTTTTTCATATCTGATGGGAAACGGGAGGTAAAAGGGGTCTCCTTTCAGGTCTTTCCCATTCTAAATCTGGGCTTTGTCTCAGCACTACAAAAACAAAGACTTTGAGTAAGACAGCTTGGCACTCACCCTAGTGCAAGGGGCTTTCCAAGCTGCATTATTTGACTTTGAAATATTTCCCCCATAATTAGAAGCAAATTTATCACAAGATGAAATCCCTTTGTCCAAAAACCAAAGCAAGGCCTATATATTACTTACTTCTCACTTTAAGCCTTATCTTTCCTGGAGATTAACTGCCTGATAAAGTCTAACTGAGCTGGGGTTAAGGGCAGGACTGCCCTCTGAGCTCAACTTCGGGTTTTCTCACAGTCAGATTGTGACAAAACCCTTGGGAGCCCCCAGCTTGTCTGAGGACTTTCCTGGTTAACCCCTGGTGCTGGGAAAATCCTTCTCCTGTGCTGGCTTCCTGAAGAGCACCTCTCAGCCACCAGACACCAGCAGAGACCCTCCAGCCCACACCCTTCTGACAACAACCTAAATGCCTTTTTGTCAGGCTGGGGTTCAGGGTGATTTGCAGGTGGCTGGAGGACAAGGAGGCAGTTTGCCCCCAGGAGCCTGGTTGCTCTCTGAACTGGAGCGTTGGGACAACGCCACTGGTGTCCTAGCCACTCAGCACGGCCTCCAGAGGATTTGAAGGATAATGTGTGCATCCACAGGAGCCACAGGGGCCCAATCTGATGGCTGGTATCAGAGGGGCAGGCAGAAGCAGAAAGTCTCTGGGGCACAGAGTGAGTCACTGTGGGCCACTCTCGCTCCGCGAGTGCTGCGATGCAGCTGGTCCCATAGGTGTCTCTTGAAATCCCGTCAGCTCTGCAGGTACTTGGTTGTTCATTTATCCCTCATACCTCACATTTCTGATCCTGCCTTTGGTCCTAAAGTGTCTCATAGGATAAAGCGGCTGGCACCCTACCTCTTGGCCTGGGCTTTGTGCTTTGCGCCCAGCCTTTAGCTCCCGCCAAGCTAGTACTTCTCTGGTTTCTCAGCTTCCTTCTGGCCCTGCCTCGTAAGGCAGGATCTACCCCCATCCTAACCCCTGGGAGAGATCACCTCGGTCTTGGTCATGCCGCACTTGAACTGTGCCCAGGGACTAATTTAATCCACGATACCTCGGCTGACATGCCAACGCTTATGCCAAGTGCAAATCCTCCTGGGTCGCAGAACCGCAGCCTGTTGGAGCTGCGTGAAATACAGTTTTCCTTCGCTCGCTACAATCACAAAGGTATTTTCTGCCCCAGATGGAAACAAACATTTTTTATGAAGATCTGTTTTAACCAAAAGCACATATAAAATAAAAGAGAGAAATATTTGAGGTTTGCGGTGGTTGGAATCTACGTGCGGAAAATTAATGCTTTGACATGTATTTTGCGCTTAATCTTTTGTGGCAACTTTTTTACATTTGTAAGAGTTATGGATTTTAAAAGTCACAGCTAAGATTGCTTAATGAGTATTCGCCACCCTGGAAGTGGAAGCAAGGCTGATGTGGTTTAGTCAGCTGTTAGCTTTATTGCCTCTCTTCTGTACTAAAAGTGACAAGTTGAACACATTATAGAGAGCTCAGATGTGTTATGTAGATGAAGCCTGCAGCAATATCTGCCTGCTCTCTATTATTTATGATGTCTATATAATACAATGGACTGAGATTTAAGCCATTGTGATGCAGTTTGTTTTCCAGGGTTCTAAAGTACAGCACATTTTACAGAGAATTGCATCTCTGTTACATATTAATCAAATCCATCTTACATGCAGCTCTTACACTGTAAACTAAAGGGAAAGAAAGATTAAAGCGCTTGGCTTTTCCTCAGCTGTCAAGGACTGGCAATAAAATAATAATAAGGGCTTCTAAATAATGTGTGTGTGACAGGCCTTTGCTCAGTTGTACAGTCCTTTATGGAGGTTAACTACAAAATAAGTTCCAGTGAGTGATTGAGAACAGGCGAGTGCGTAATACTGTAATGCCGAGCCCGGCATCATTCTTTGCAAAGTTCATTTGCAAAAATTCTCCCAGCTTGACAAGGCAAAGTTGTTGCCGGTCCAGGCGCTCCGCAGGGGTGCGAAGAAGTTAACTCCTCCTGCCCCCTGCTCCAAACCCTTGCCCTTTTGAACCTGCTTCAGCTGTGGCCTATTACAGGCGCCAGAAAACAGAAAACTCCACACCAGCAACAAAAGGTAGTCCTGCTGTTTTTCAAAAAAATATTATGATGATGGAAGTCATGGGAAAGTTATTTTATTATAAAATACATAAAACTCTGTAGACGGCTGTGGTTTTGGGCTTTTTCTTTTCCATCATTAGCTAGAGTTTTGAAGATCAAGAGGTGGAATTTTTAACAGCCGTCTAAATCACTAGAAATTTTTAAGCCAGTGCGAATTGTAGAATTTATTGGAGAGTTTGCGGGGTTTTTTTTTGCCTTTCCTCCATTGGCTTTTTCTGCCAGGCAGCCTTTTAAAAGTTCATACGTCTGCTCTGCCTTATCACCCCTTCAGCAGAAGGGCTCAGCATGCTGTGGCTTGCAGGTGGTCCGCCTGCTTCCCACCAGGTTATTTATCTTGTGCAGCGGAGTGACAGAAGGGAACTGGGGAGCGGGGAAGAGACAGCTGAGACAGTCACAAGTCACAGTGATGCTCAGCCTGTGACAAGGCTCAGGACTGAGGTGCTAGTGTTTTAGTGCGGGCTCTCTGACTGGCTTTCCACGTGGCCGAAGGCGTCACCGCTGTGACGATCGGCCTACAGGGCCCCAAAACCCAGGGGTGAAAAATCACCGGGGAAAAGCTGAGCATTACCCTGACGCTCCACTTGGCCATAGACGGGAGAAATAAAGCAGGGGAATAAAAAGGAAAGGCCATGTGTGTGAGGGTTCGGCAGCGTTTTGTGTCACAGTCCCCAAACCAGCCAGCACAGACCACTCCTGCAAGCCCTGAGGATGCCATAAACCGCTCGGGCCCAGCCTCTGCCTGTGGTTGCCATTGTCAGAGGAGCCAGGGAGGAGCTGGGGCTGTGCAGGGACCTGCCAGGGCAGGGTGGGACCTCAGCAGCCCCCGGCCAGAGCAGCTCCAGCCTTCTCCAACAGCACCCTTAGGAGATGGTGCTGGAAAATTTGGCCCCGGATTCAAAGCACTGCGAAGTTTTAATAGCATTTAAAGAGGGGAGTTCCTGCTGGAGCCTGCGTAAAGATGGGGCTGCTGGAAAAAACGTGAATTCAGATCAGGATTTGTGCTCTGGAGAAAGCAGAGGGGTGCTTGGGTGGGGGGTTTGGCTCCCCTGGAAGCCAAGCAGTAAAGCGGAGTAGCAATAATTTTAGGATCACTAACACCAGCAAAGGCTTTCAGGAAATCAAAGGAAGGGCAAACAAATTTTAGGCTTCAGGGCACCATCTGGTTGCTGCCAGGAGCCAGGGAGAATTCATATCCCCTTTGCACACACCACAGGGCTACTGACAGCTCCGCACCATCTTCTGCCACCCCTGTTTCACAGAAACAGCATTTGTTTCCTTGCTGATCTAATACACCAGGATAAATTCAATGTTTGCTCTCAAAGAACTGTCTTAAAATGCTATTATACATTTCCCTTGGGTCAGAGTGGCATTTTAAGTACATTGCCACGAAAAGAAGACGTTTCCCAGCATTTTCTGTGTTTTCTTTAATGTATCGGGTCTTCTTTTTCTCATAGACCTCTTCAAATGCTGGATGTAGATTTCACACCCTGTTTTTCACTGTGATATTCATGCTGTGACTCCTCAGGAGCATACAGGTGGTGGCACCCACCTGAGCACTCCACAGCCTGGGTGTTTATTTTTTTTAAACTTGAAAAAAAAAACAAAACAAAACAACTAACCCAATATTTTAAGCCTCAGCTCAAATCTAAGTGAATTCCTTTATAATGTCCCCACGGTTTGGGTTCATTCCCACTCATGTCCAGTCTCCCAGCGTGTACTGCCACTGCATTCAATGAATTTACTTCTGATTGGCACTACCGCATACAGGAGAGAAGAAACAAGCCTGTGTACCTCAGATTACATCAGGGAAAAAAGTAAATAAGCATGAATGCCCTAGGTCCTGAGTTCTCAGGTTTTTTTGTTTTGCAGTTGGCCGAGCCTTGGCAAAGTGAGTGCCTCGGTAAACTCCATTCCTGCTATGCGTGTGCCTCAGGTAACGGAAACTTGGTGTGCAGCTCTCTTGACAGCTTCTAGGACATTGGCACTTGGTTCTTAAAGCCTCTGAGTCCCCGAGACTCCAGGCCAGGCTGGACTTTAAGCTTTCATTTAAATACAGAGAAAGAAAATTCTGCTCCTTATCATTCCAAGGAAAAGCTTGACCATGCTTGTGACTCAACTACTTCAAAACAAGAAGAGGAGCTCAACTTTTAGTACTGCAAAAATTTCATTATTTTAAGCAAATCTTCTCATTTCCTCCAGGCTGTCAACATCGACCTTTTCCGCTCTCTGGAAGCCACCTTAGATACTCTCACTGCCTCTTACGCAGATCTACCAGGCAGAAGAAGCCTCTTTGAAGCCAGCGTTTGCCAAGAACCACCACCTCGACATTTCATTTTCCCCAGTGAATGGGGAAAAGATACATTTTGGAAACAGAGCAAAACTGCATTGAGAGGAAACAACAATCCTGCCATCCCAGCAGCTCTGAGGTTCCTCAGCCCTAACATGGAAAGCTCCTGAAATGAAGTTCAGTGTTAGAGAGATGCCATCCGAGTCCAAATTTGTAACTGGGGACAATCATTTCCATTTCTGTGTAAGCAACACTTAACAGGATAAATTAGAGCTAGCCACACAGAGGAGCGGGCTGGTTCCTTTTGCTTTACTCCACATGGAAAGCGGCCTTCGTGCCACCTGACACTCAGGGATCACTTCTCAGGCTATGGGAAATGAGCTGGGAAAACACAAGCGCAAACCTCCTGTGGTTTATACGTCTGCGTCAGGCGAGCCGTGCAGAATGCAAAGGCAAACCTTTCAATCCTCCCTTCTCCCCAGCCCTGAAAAGCCAGCACAGTGCTCCATTCAGAAGGGGATTTACCGCAGGGTTTGGAAAGCACCAAGTGTTCGACAGGAATCTTGCCCTGACTGAACCTACTTATAAACCCTTCCATTAACAGGCAGCGCCGTGAAGAGCCAACGGCACAGTGTGCGCAGAACAGAGCTGTAAGTCACAGTGCAGGTTTGCTGAATGAGCTTGGGACCAGCTGCAGCCCTTTACTCCCTCAATAACACACTGATACGGGCACATTTATTTTCCTGTTGAAGCAGCTCACGGAATAAATGTGCATCCCATCCAAGGGGAGATGACTATGGGAGCAGATGTGTGCTATACTGCAAACAGTAAACTTATGGAGCCCTAATCCGACACAATACAATTTAGTTTCATACAAATCCTTTGAAGAAAGGACCGCAAAACACTTTGCGGCAGCAGCAAGAGGAGCCCCGCTCGCTGGCTGGGGCACCAGGCAGCTGGGAGCCCCTCGCCTCTCGATTCCTGCCGCCGACCCCATCTCACCGTGACATTTGCACAGCCCTTGCTCCAGCTCAACCAGCTGGAACCCAGCGCACTCGCCCTCGTGGGAGACCCTGAGCCTCGACTCCTGGTTGTAAAGTGCTCGGAGACCCGGGGGCGAGCGGGGTTGTGCAGCTATTAACACAGCCGGTACACTTTACCGCACACGTCTGGGTCAGTAACTCCCAGACAGGCCAAACTACATATGGAGACAAAGTTAAGCCTGAAAATCCCCTGAAATTTAATAGCAATAAGGTACAAATTCAAGCGAGCTGGTAATGACAAGGCAAGGAAAAAAAAAAAAAGGAAAGTTAAAGTATTGGGGAAGGTGTAATAACGTAGCATTTAGCACTGGCAGCAGAGAAAAGCAAATCAGTAGTTTTTAAGGGGCGACCTGAGGCGAGGAAGTGGCTCAGGGTAGAGAAGGGAGAGCTGTTCTAGTTAAATGGGCACAAGAGAAAGATCAACCCCCAACTGCGGAGCACTCCGAGAGAAGAAAGAGGAGGCCGAGAGGAGCAGGGAGGGGTGAGATGCAGCAGACGAACACATCGGAGGTGGGATGAGGCAAATCCACAAGGAGCACAGAAACCCAGGAAGACGTGTCTTTTTTTTAATTGAACATGAACAGTAAGAAGCAAGCAAATTTAATTGGAATTGTAAAGGCTTCCTGTTTTACATCCTTTGCTTTAAATCTTCATTGAGAATCAGCACATGGCATCGCAAACAAAAACCACCCCTCACCAAACGCAGCCCGCTGCACTCTCTGTCTTGCTGGATCTTGCTTTAGATACTCAATAGCCCAGTGCTGTGTCTTGTGCTGATTATTCAAGAGCCATTATGGTATCACTGAATGTCTCTGATTGCATTTAATTCAAGTATGCAATATATTTTGAATTCAACTTGCTCTAGCAGTCCTCAGCTCTCCCTCCCCCAAAGTATAACAGATCATTTAAAACCGAGCAGGTCACATCCTGAGCTGTAGGTACTAACCATGTCATTTCTTCCTCTCCTAGGGGCTTTAAATCCTGCAACTGCCGCCCTGCCAGCAGGAGAGGTGACCCCACATTTGTCCTGCTCATCGCTGGCTAATAACCATTAGGGACAATGGCGAAGCTCCCACCTGCTGCCCAGGAGGAGCGCAGATCGCTCCCAGCAGGATGCCGCCGCTGAAAATCTCCTCTCCTTTTCATTACAGGCTTTTGTCGCTCTCACACCCCCAGAAACTACTCAGGAGGGCTCTCAGGGAATTAAACTGCAGTGACAAAGTGGGTCCTACCCCCTCACAAGTTAGCAAACACGGGCGAGGGCTGGGGCCGTGCTCGCACGCCTCCGCACCGATTAACAGGCAGCCGCGCCGGTGTCCCCATGAGGGGACGTGTGCTGGAGCACGGCGAGAGGAACCCACAGGGATACCCATGCTGCCATGGCACATGCTCACACAACTCATCCACAAGCCAGCTTGGTCTTTGAGGGCTGCCTTGAGCAGGTCCCCAGGCTCCCAGCCCCATCTGCACAAACCCTCGCACAGCCGCTGGTGCCCATGGAGCCGGGCCGAGCGGCACCGGTGGGATGGCTCCGGGGAAGCACCGGCATGCTCAGGGCTGGCGGCAAGAGGAGCTTCAGTCAATCGCAGCTCCTTCAAATTGCACCAGAACATCAACCCTTTAGGGTACCAGCCTTACCTTGGCAGCATCACAGCTGTCCAAAAACGGTTTTTCTGCCCTCACGGCAGCCTCAGCCGCATGATACAGAGCTCCAAGGCCTCTGGGCCACAGGTTCTGCTACAAAATACTCATCTTTAGACACTCTGCAGTAAAAAACCCTCACCCGGTGCCTACAGCAGCACGGCTGGTTCCTGCCACTGCCCCAAAAGCAACCCTCCCCTTTCTCCAGTGCCTCCGTGGTCCCTGGGAAGGGCAACAAATGCTGCATCTCTATTTTGTGGTGCAATATGAGGTGGCTGACATTTAAAAAAAAAAAAAAAAAAAAAAGAAGCAGCTTGGCTCTACTGGAAGACCCTCAGCCGGTATAAATAAGCGGAGGCCAGCGGCTCCGTGCCAGCGCGCTCCAGCTGAGGCTACGGCATGAGGTGTATCTGTATTTTCACACCAGCCCATTGTAAGTCTCTGCCTCTCGCTTCCCTGAAACAGCAGCAGCCCAGCCCCACACTGCAGTGAAGTATTAACTCATACCGAACACAGTTTGTCTCCGAGGACCCTCTTGGCCCCTTCGTCATCCTGTGCTGACATTTTAATCGCGCTTTTGTGGGAGCCGGCTGGCAGTTTGTCATCAGGAATGGCGCGGCGAGGGGCCAGCGCGGGCTGCTCGCTGTGGCGGCTGCCGAGGGAAGCAGCCCATTCTGACAGACTGAGCAATAATCTGAACTTACTGCGCTGAGCCTGTGGGACACCAGCCGGGCCGCTTTATCTTCTTCATTAAAGTGCGCTCAAAAAAAAAATCCATTTTCCTTTAAAGTCTCAGGAACAGATGGAGTAAAATTAATTGCGCCATTAAGTCCCGATAGACAATACCAGAGTGGTTTTCTTTCAACAGTGCATGTGTGTTACAAAGTGCTCTTCGTAAAAGGCAATTACTGCAACATTTGCCATAAAATAAAGGTTGCTTTAATGGGCAATAAACACAGGCTTCAAATTTTGTATGAAATGGGTCTCCAAAGGGCGCTGTTACAGGCAGCTCAAAGGCACAACTGACTTTAGTATTTCTGCTCTGGCTCCAGCTCAGCTAGCTCGGAGAACAATGATTTCCACCCTTGGATATTTTCCGACGGAATTATGTATGCCATGTCAGCGCACGGCCGGGCCCTCCGAGCCACCTTTTGCTGGTCAGGAAATGGTGGCCAGGCAGACTCCGACGCCCGCTCCGCCGGCTGCCATCGGCGGTGGAGAGATGGGATTGCGTGGCCAGAGGCCAGGGAGGAGGAGGTGGTCGAGGCCAGGGCTGGTTCTGCAGAAAATAATAAGGCTCCATTTCCCGACATAAGATCCTTGCCAGTCTGAATTATCACTGGGTTGGTTTGATGCAAAGCCTGACATATTCATTTATATTTCATTTTAACATAAAATACCCTGGAAAATGGATACCACATCCTTGCAAATAGAAGGAGGGGACTATGAAAAAAAGTGTGTGGGCAGCGTTCAGAAGACAAGAGACAATGGTGCTGCTATGCTTTTGGCTTTCTGGGCACTAAAAACCACAACCAGTCCTCACCCCACCAAGTCACCATCAAACAGTTTGTGACGGCGCTGCAAAACACAGCTTCTAAACCGGGCTCGTTTGGTGTCCTAACCAGAAACAAAACAACAAATCTACATCATTTGCACCAAACGGTACATTGTATTTGTCAACTTAACAGCCAGCTTCGCTCTGGGAGTAAAACACTTCATTTACACAGATTTTAGTCCTACGGAATCGGCAATGCTATGAAGACAGGGCAAAAGCAGCACGCTCTTCCCACGATGACCTGCCCAATCCCCTCCTCTGTCTTGTACGTGTGTGGTTGTCCTGGGTGCAGGCACCTGCCCACGTGCTTCTGCGTAGGAAAACAGTTTCTATCTGATTCTCACTCAGATTTATTTGAAGAGGAGGGGAAATCATTTCAATTCATTGTATTTTCACATTCCAGTAATTACAAAGCGAGCATGACATATAAATGATCCATTAATTGAAATATGGGCTCTATGAGCTCCAATATTTATAGTGTAAATCCATATTTAATTAAATAAAGCCAATAATGCTCATTTCAAAGGGAGCATTGAAGCTTTTTATTTAACCATGTAGTTGATGCCGTATGTGCTCGTTTCTCCTGAACGTCTTTTAGTAAATCACCCCGGTCAAGAGAGGCAGGGGGTGCGGGTCAGCTCACCCGAGAACCACGCGGGCACCGGGTGAGCCCAGCGCGCATGGCTGGTACTATACACCACTGCTTCCTCGTGGTAATAGCATCAGTCAGCACCTCTGACTGAGCAGCTTTAATCACCCACTTAATTGCCTTAATCGCCTTTTACATAACGAAGAAATCACAACACTGCAATTGTCTGACTCTGACACACAGTAACATCAGGGGTGTGACACTAATGACGTAATTATATTAAATGTCAGGGGGGCCTAATGTTTTAGGATCTCAAAGTTACAAACACTAACCCCCCCAATACCACCGCTGCTGCTCCCTGGGTACTCGCTGAGTACGGCGCAAAGGCGATCGCAGGAGTGCGGGCGAGTGCAAGCGCAACAACATGGGCTTTATCACCTTGACCACAGAAAGCCTGAGCACCTCTCACTGTCCTGGGTTGCTAAACAGGTAATCACATATTAAAAAGATAAATACACACATATATAGAGAGTTTTTGGATACTCATCACACTTCTGAGCTTATCGTGAGATCTACTCAGCGCAGAACTGAAAGAAGCCCCGGTTCAAGCAGGCAGCCCTGCCCCGTGACAAAGTATGAGTACTATGTCTGCAGTGGAAGGAGCATTTCCTACTGCCTTGGGACAATTTTTCATCATTTCAATCACACTCTACACCACGATGACATTTTTCTTCAGCTGATCAGTATTTAGATGCTACTTCCCTTTAAAATAATTTTACCCCACTTTTCCTTGCAGCACTATCAATCCTCCCTGCTACAATGTCTGTAAACTTTAAACACCAATCTATTCCCTGTTTCTGTTAATAGTCAGCTGGCAACAATAAGAACTTTTTACTCCTTGCAAAACAAGGAGTAGTGTGCATAGGGTGGCTTTGCTCCAACACAAGCAGATACCCGGTATTTGCATAGGTGCAAGAAGGTAAAGAACAAGTCTTCTGCACTGACAGGCATAAGACGGTGGTTTGGTTGCACAACAAATCCAGGTTTAGGGTGGTTCTTACCTGATGAAAAGCCCTGCAGCCTTCTCACTCAAGAGGCTGGTTGTGGATCAACTCACACCGCCAACGTACATTTTAAAAAAAGAGTTGATGGGTGAGTTTGTCCCAACAAACTTTACCCTGGAGAAGATATCATCTATCATCTCACAGCTAATACAAGCCCAGCGGGGAGCACAAAAGCCAGCAAAATGTCTATCGTATGCTTTGGCTAAATGGGTAGAAACGTAACCACGAAAATACACCTGACTCAGATCAAATTAACATTGCTGGGATATTGCAGGAATGCACCACTCTAGTGTTACGCATCCTCCAACTATGGCCTTGGCATTCTTAGATATAACTCCAAACACACCCTAAAACCAAGACGTAAAGGCAAAGACCTTGTAGTTAGCAAGCCATTGGAATCTTGGTGGCCTCAGTCTCAAACACGTGACGTCAATCTGTACAGAAGTGGTGCTCAATTTGCTCCTGCGCCTTAATTCCTCTCCAGCAGGCTGCAGACGTACGTCTACGCTGGAGTTTCAAAAGCACGCAAAGCTAACTCTGTCCTCCTTCATAGTTCCCTACCCTCAGTGAAACCCAGGGTGAGATCCAAGTGATGGTCCCATCTCAAGTTTCTCTTGAGCAAGCCTCTTAGAAGGTTAGTCCTTTGTGTACAGCTGAACACGCACAGCATGCAGCAAGCTCACAAAACGGTCACTCCGTACCAGAACCTCAAAGACCTACACGGATGGCGAGGACAAAAAAACCACCTCTCAAGGCAAAGTGTGGCAGTACCCTACCCTGGGTGGCACGATTTCACTCTGCCAGTTCAGATCTGTTCAAAATCAGGCTGCAGGCTAAGCAGGTACATCTGTCCCCTTGCAGTGAACGCAAGAGCACAAAGCCAAACCCCTTCTGTGCTTTGTTGGTAACACAGTTAAATGACCTTTGACGATGAATGAATTTTTAGTGCGAGACGATTTACAGGAGAAAAAAAACAACAAACCAACAACCAAGCAAAAAAGCATATGGAATTTCCTGGCCCTTACCTGTCACTCAGGAAGGTCTATCAAGGGGTGGCAATATTCTCATCTGAGGTGTTGGTACAGGAGGAGCTAGAAATCATGCATTTCATGAAAGAAAGCCCATTGCTCCTTCCAACCCATCCCTGCCAATGACACAGCACAGGACCTAAGCAGTTGCCTCTGAAAGCAGCATACAGAAGTGAATGTAGGTTTTATCACTTCCTAAGTTCTATTTACAACAACTCTGCTATCTCAAGAGGTAGAGAGGAGCCCTCAGTATGAGCTGCATGAAGTAAACAAGATGCTAAGAGCTTTCATGGCTTTTTAGTGCTAATGACAATTAATAATAAATGGATACTGCAATAATCTCCCCAGGAAAAGGCTTCATGGGCATGCAACACACTTCCTGCACTCCTTGCTTACGGACCAGTGACGTAGTGAAAACTGAGGCAGGACAAAAGGGAGTATGGGATAAAATAACAATGACTGGGAGCAAAATTGACTGAACTGAGTAACCGAGGTGCCCGAGAATACGTGACATTGAGGCTGAGGTTTTAAACCCAACAAGCTAAGCTTTCAAACGGTGGCTGTTGCAGGGTTGGCTTTATCTCTGCAAAGCGGCAGCTGTTAATGCCTTGTCTCCAGAGCCTCACACCCTCTTCTGAGCGACATTCTGAGGTGGTAAGAAAATATACAAGGAGAAGGAATACCTACTGAAATCTATGAGGCCTGCAGTTTGCATGCTTAGATTTTGGAGGTTGTTAATGAAGTAAAAAAAAAAAAAAAGGACAGGATCACATGTACAAAAAAATAAACCACAAATAAATCTGCAGAATTCCCCACTCTCCAGAAGGGTCTTCACCTTTGCTGTTCTGCATTGCTGAATTCATAGATGTCGAATTCTTTATCCCTAGGAAGCTAATTATTATGAAAGGTCAAAATAAATAGCCACACTTGTACTAAAGCTGTTGTTAATATAAGGAAGTAGACAACTCCAATTTACAAGCTATTTTGTTGTTATAATTACAGAGCTCCTTTCACCAGAGAGTTTGCAACCAGTTGGTTTAATTATGAACTAAGGAGAAAAGGAGGGGGAGGAAGGACAGCCATGTCCCTACAGAACAGTGCTTTCCCAGGTATCACAGCGGAGTACGTTGAGGATAAGTGAAAGTCAGCTCCCGTGGGCTTCCTTAAACAGTTGCCCTAAAGAAGAACAATGCTGTGAAGCTGGGCAAGCAGCTACCAAAGGGTTAAGCAGGCAGCCCATTAGAAATGTCCTTCAGTTCTGTGTCTGTTTTTCCTTACAGAACATTAAGCTCAGTGGGGCAGTCAGAAACCCCTGTGGTGCCCCCATTAAAAAAGATCAAGTCGCACATGTCGATATCACAGCTTCACCCATACTGTAATTTGTCTGACAGCAGCTAATGCTGCTGGTCATGGCCAGGGAAGACCAAGCTGCCTTTTAAAGAGAGACACCCAAATCCCTTTAAGAAAAAAAAAAAAAAATTGTGGTCAGACAAACTGCTTAACGATATAAAGATGCAATAAGCGTTTGTGCCACTCCTTCCCTCCCACTGGAAGCAGGATAAAGCCCAGCACACTACAGAATAATCCCAGTAAAGGCACTGCCGGAGCACGAACAAAATGCTCTGGTGCAGTCAAAGCATCGTCCTCTTCTCCCCTTCTCCCCCGATCCCCCTTTCTTTTTTTCCTTAACGCCAAAGGCACTGAAAGAGATGAACCCCACTCCATGGAGGTAGGTGAAACGTTAATCCATTGGCCTTACTTTGCTGGGAAACCAGGGTTTGAATGAGGCCCAAGGCATAAACGAAATGAGTTTAGTGATCTCAGTTTAATTCTTAATAGGCCACAACAGGCATTGCAGATACTGAAGATACAATATTAGGAAATCAAACCCTTTCAGAATTGTTTTTTCCTTTCAGCTAACGAGGGTCAGGAGAGAATTAATACAGAAACTAAAACCTTAAGCCAACCTAAATAGCTCCCTAGCCAGTTACAGCGCACTAAGAGCACGGGAAACGCTGCTTGCGAACCCCACGGTTGAGAAGCCGTTCTGCAGCGCGGCAGACGCTGGAAAAGCTGATCTGCAGAAATTTAAGGCCCCCGCTGTAAGCACAGGAGGATTTCCAGTGACACCTCAGCAGATTTTGAGTCAAACCTACATAACTGCATGCAACGGGACTTTGAATAGTCCCACTGAAGCCCAGGCTCTAGCAACGTTGGTAGGGTAAGTCCTTTTGTTGGCGGCATCTTGAAAGTCACAGAGCCCTCCAAATAAGGTGAAAGTGGGTGAAAAGAAACATACCAACAAACCAAACAAAAATATCAAATTCCTACCCCTTAATTAGCATCATCCTTAGTGAAAAACAGTGCCAAGGATGCTGGTAAAGGGATGCTTCAGTCATGTTTACATCGGAATTTTAGTTCCTTTCAGGGTTTTTTTTTTAGCTCCAGTTGTTGCAGTGGATAGATTTACTGGAGGTCTCAGGTGGAAAGTCAAATCTTTTAAATGGAGATATTTTGCAAACACCAACTGTCAGTACTGAGAAAGATCAATTTTGCTTTGCGGAATGTAAGGTGTCACTTTTTCATTCTCAGAAAATAGGGAAGAAATAATGCATAAAGACTCGATAACAGAGCCTAGAAGAAAACCAGCAGCAAAACAGCTATTCAGAGAGATTTAATAAAAAGTAAAATATTTTACAAGTGCAATGATGAAGTCAAGCTTTGAGTTCCTTGTGGATCGAACCCCATGGAACGTCACAGTGGCTAAATTCTAGCTCTGAGGGGGATGGTGAGCCTGTATCTTCCAAAATCTTCATGGTTTCTCTGGATCTCTCCCTGCTATTTGGCTACGGTCTCATTACTCTGCATTTTCCCATCCTCTGCACATCAGGAGCGGATCGCGTGACGTCTCAGCAGATTTACACAACCGGGGGGCTGGAGATATCTGCACTTTCACATCAAAGGCAGTTTTGTCGTGCGCCAGGAGAACCCGAGTTGACTCTTCCTGCTTCAGAAGAAGCAAGGAGAGACCCAGCGCCATTCAGAGGCTCCTCTGCACCAGCTCCCTTCACCCAAGCTCTGCCTCCTGCCCCGTGTCCCTCTCCTGAGGGTCACCACCAGAGCTGCGGGGTATCCATGTGACGGAGTCGTCCCAGGACACCGTAGGCATGAGGAATAGGCAGAATAAAGGCAGGAGGAAGGGTGAACAGCCCAGCTGCTGTAGGACCATGTTACTATCCCAAGGAAGCCCACGGCAGCCAACTTCTCTGTAGTCTCACTCCTGCCCTTTAGTACCCCCAGGCAGCACTGCCTACGCACCCCTGTTTGCTCCCAGCTTCTGCATCGCAACTCTCCTTCCCATTGCCAAGCATAATACGGAACCCTCTCTCCTTTCAGTTTCCCTTTGTGGGCTAAAAGACTTAAAATCATCTGATTTTGGAGATACATGGTGCAAAACCCAGAAAACGACAAAAAGAAACCCCCCCTACAAGCCCTCAAACACCTTCAGCACAGTTCTCCAAGGTAACAAAAAAGCAAATACATCACCGAGAGCGCGACAGGGACATAAATCCTTCAGGGGGCTGTCTTATCCCACCACACAGAAATTTAATCACCCAACTCGCTACACATCAGAGTAGTGAAATACATCTTAGTCTTGATGCCTGCAGAAAACAAGTTCTTCTCTTAAAAGGTGGTAGCAGTGACATACGGGAGATATATAACTATCACTTTTAGAGGACTGCAGGACAGGTTTCCAACCTGGTGGCCTAAGGAATACATAAAGCAGTGTCCACAGTCAGCTACAAAAGCATTAAGGTTGGCAACGGATGGCTCTATCACCATTCAATCCATGATTGTATCAAGGGAATAAGAATAATCTAAGAGTTTACCTAAGAAATTATAGGCTTGCTTGGCAATGCATTTCTATAACAAACTGCTTTGAGCTAAGACTGAGAAGTCATTCCTGCACTGAGTGTGCTACAGGTTTGAGTCCTGCCGTTTTTGGTGACAGAAGAACTGGAAATGCGCTGCTGAGAGTGAATTGTCTCAGCCTCGCCGTGCCAGCCGGCCTCCCCGCTTCCCTGAAGGTGGGGATGTTAGAATAGATTATGGGTTCAGCTCAGTCTCACTGCCATGGTCTCTGAAGGAGAAACCTTGCAGTATGACCTCAATTTGAAGGGGCAGTTATGTATCACAACCTCAACAGATGACTAATAATGAAAAACACAGGAGACAGTCTCTCAGGTAATTCTAGGAAAGGCTAGCATTAGGGAATCCAAGGACAGCACAAAGAATTAAGACGTATAAAACACAGCCCAGTCTAAATAGCCTAGTTAACAGATTTTGGCTTGTACCTTTTTAGACTTATCAGCCATTTCAACCTGCAATAAGTCTGCATTGCTCTTCGCTTTGCTCAGGCTGTTATCGTGCCAGGCTTCAGGGAGACACAAAACGCGTCTGACTAAGGAACAGGCTTTATAGTTAACAGAGGTGCAGTCTACACTGATAACATAATGGCCTGAAAGTACTATATTCATGTACGAGCTTTCTCAAAATTATTTATTAATGGAAGAGATCGTATAAAATATTGCTCCTTAATACGCTCCGAAGACTCCCATAAATGCACAAAATCTCACTCTGCTCTTTGAATAGGGGTATCAGACCTAAGTTGGTTGAAGCAACGTTACACCAGCACGAAACTACTGTAAGAAAGGAGAAAATCGAGAATATCTCAGGCAAGAAACCAGCTCCCTCGGCTCCAGCGCAAGAGCACGTGAACTCACAGTCACCGCGGCTGTCACATCACACCGGGTTGCTATGGAGATAATTGCAATGTCATAACTAAAGGCTAATGTCAGCTCCAGGTTTTACAAGGAAATGATTGGATTGTATTTTTAATTTACTCCCAAATTATTGAAACTTCTCTATCAGGAAGAAAATGTGAATATTTTTTTTTTTTTGACAACTATAGGGTGTAACTTTACGGTTTAGGACCCAGAAGTTTCTACATCTCTGTGTTTCTCTGAAGGTGTTCTCAGGCATCTCCATGCACAACTACACTGAGACAGGAAAACAAAGAAAACGCAGGCTACATATACATAAGCCATAACAATATACCTACATTTTATGATGTATGTGCACATCTGTATCTTGTTCTCCTAACCTGAGCCTCATTCAGCAACTCTAACTATTTTATTAACGATATTAATCAATAGTTTCAAAATGCTCTCTTGACCCGCGCGTTGTTAAGTTGCTCTCTGGTAAAAGCACATGAAACAAAATGAAATTTTAAATTACTTTCACACTTGTTCAACCATGCTCCCTGCCCTTTGTGCCTGAACTGGTGTCTTCCAAGCTCCCGAGCTAAATCCAGGCCAGCATGGGGCCAAACTGCTGTTTTCTTTGGGACTAACTTCAAAGTCAATAATCTTTTGCACAGCTCCAGTCC
>VWZK01003884.1:277362-303649 GCA_013396935.1 Baryphthengus martii | reverse complement strand
GGGGGGGGGGGGGCTGCCAGCAACACTGACAACAGCACTAAATTGAAGCTTTGCAAGGTGGAGACCAACTGTGTTATTGTGTCATGTATACGTATGGCATTAGACAGAATCTAAGATAATCAATACCCTCATCATCGCAGAAATAGTTTTACTGAAAGTTCTGCCTTGCAGCCCACTCTGAATGCAATAATCACAAATATCACGCAAAGTTAAAAGTGAAGACATTAAGCAACTTGTATCCCTCCAGAACACACGAGCACTTCCATTACCCTCTCTTGCATCTTAATCTATCCTCACGAATATCGCTCCTTAGTTGTACTGAGAAAGTCATTTAGTTTAAGCTCATCACTGCAAAAATTATAGGAGACACGGTCAGTGAGATATCTCAGCCCATGGAGGTTTCCACTGCTGGGGATACTCCAATGAACCACCTCTGCTGCACATGACAGGAGCTGCTCTGGCTGTGCCTGTCACACCCGTGCCGCACACCACACTTCCTGGCCATCGCAAGCATCAGTTAAGTCACAAATCCTGCATGTGGCCTCCCCAGAGAAAGGCTGTGTCCCACCTCCAGAGCAGAGCTGTAGCTGCACCGAGGTGATCAACAGCAACAAGAGAGAGAAAGAAGGCAAGATGAATGCAAACAATCACTGCTGGGTTAGCAGTGGACCTGATGATCTCAGAAAGGCCTCTTCCAACCAAAACCATTCTATCATTCTGCTAAGAAAAACGGAAACAAAGAAGAACGGAAAATTCTGGTCAAAATGTTTCTATTTTCTAATGCTGGCAACTTGGGCTTGATGTATAGGGAGGAAAAAATGGTCTAAAACTATAGAAATGTTGAATTCTGTTGACACAACTACCTTTCTCCCCCCTCATATTAAATGCCTTTGCTGCTCAAAGTGAATTCTAGGAGATAAGCAGCAGAGCATTTTCCAGAGTCAAAATACTTGTCTTTAAGCATTAATTGTTGTTCAGATCAATTACAGCCCAAACCTGAATGATGTGAGACAAAATGTTCGCTTACTGTGGCATTTTCATATTGGAGAATTTATTATCATTGTCAGTAAACTAAGGATTATTTGAGTATGAGGAGGATATACATTAAAATATAATGTATCTAATGTATAATATGCAATTACTGCTATGACAGTAGGATCACACTTGAGCAGAGAAGCAGAAGTGGGCTCTGTTGGAAGCAATTTGGCCCAGTTTGGAAATGCTAGCTGTTAAAATCACAGGCAACTCCCAAACTAGCTGTTACCCACCACCTTCAGCAAGCTCTCCGTCCTGCCTCTACCACCAAAGCCACCTCCTGACACTCAGTCCAGCAAGTGTCCCCTTCTCCTCTCCCAAGCATTTTGGGCTGAGCACCGAAGCCCTTAGTCCCTTTAAAATACTCACTCCAACACCCTACAACCTGCCCCAGCCAGGAAATCTCCAAGGAGAATGGTTCTCCTGAAGAATAACACCAGCTTTAAGGAAGCCACCACTCCCTCGGAGTCACAGCATTGCCTCTCCTGTCTCACACGGGATCACTAAAAGAAAAACGAGCATGTTCAGAAAGGTACCAATTAGACGGCGTTAAGTACATGACCGAAAAAGAAGGCGCGATGATGTGAAAGTCAGCGAGTAACAAGTAAGCTGCGCTTCCATAATTTCATTGGAAAATCCTTGGGGCACAGCCAGATTCTGAAATAAGAAGGCTGTATTTATAGCAATCAGTTTGGTTTGACATATTTCCCCTAATATGCTAAATTACTCCTTCACTATCATCATAACTTCCCCTCAGTCATTCCTCAGCATCTTCTATTAGGCTGGCCTAAAAGCACTTATTGAGCTTCTCTGGCTGTGACCTCTTTAAAAATGTGTTAATTCTGACAGCAGCCGGCGCGCGGGGAAGAGGACGCGTACAGCATGCAATTAACCTGCCCGCGGGCTGCCACCGCCTCTCCCGAAGAGCAAGGGGCTAGTTGGCCTCTAACAAGGCTTTGCTATTTCTGATCTGTGTCCTTTTGTCCCCTTCTCGTGCACTCCACCACCTCTCTACCCGACACCTCACCATCTCGAATCATTAAATCCCCAGTGACGGTGGAAGGACAGAGCACTTCCATCAGCCTCCCTTCTCGCCGAGAGGAGGAGGAATTGCCCTCCAGGAATGGCAACTTGCCGGCAATGCTGGAGCATGGAGGCATGAACCAAAGATTCTCAGGATTCCCTGAACAATCACTGGATCCTCAGCTTTATGACTACTCTGTGGACAGTTTTTATGGATGACTTGCACAGTCCGTGATTATACAAAAATACAACTGCAAGCCATGTATTTAACAACAATTTGCCCTAATTTCTCATTTGTGGTATAATGATGTCCAGGGGTCCCACTCAAGATCACGGCTCCGTTGTGTGACACTCTGTACTTATCTCTACTGAAACAAAGTCCTTGCCCTAAAGAATTTCAGCTCTGAAGAGGCAAATCTGTTCTGATACAGCATGTCAAATCTAATCACCATCCAGCATCTCCACATCTGCCTCTTCTCAACCTTCTCAGCCAGCCTCAAAATGAACAGTCATTACAATCCTGTACAATTTTCATGTGGCAATCCTTGGTCTGTATGAGGAACGTTGTTTCGTATTTCATCAGGTTGCTTTGTAACAAATACATCCAGCGATACCTTTATAATGATGATCTTAATATTTCGAGGTCAGCACAGCTCAATGCTAAGTGACAAAACTGTAGTTCTGATTTTAGTTTTTAAACCACCTGCATTCTCGCTCATATCAAATAGAGACTTTTCCTGTACAGCCAGAACTGGAAAAAGGATAATGCTGCCTTTTTTTTTTTTTTTTTTTAAAGGAAGGGGGAAAAAAAATCATCGTGCTTCTTCAACCTTTTTTCCTCCTGCTACTCGGGTGCTTGTCTTTAATGAGCAGCTCCAAATGACAGCTTTAATCACTGCCTCTGGCCACTGGAAGAGGCCGCTAATGATAGGAAAGAACAGAGGACCATTTGCATCAATCAGCTCTAGTCTAAATCACTTTTTATGATAATGCATCGAAGCGAAGAAGAACGTCTCTGATGTCTCCTGCATGATGATGTACCACAGTGCTGTCTCCTCATCTCAGACCTCCACATAAATCTCTTAAAGATGCACACACACCCCACCCTGTGCTGCCAGCTCTGGCCCTCGTTTTCTACACCATTAATGATCTACCACCAGGGTAGAGTCAGGAGAGGTTAAGCAATCAGTTCATTCAGTTTTCACTTTCTGCGGGGAATGCCCACTGCTCCAGGAGAAGGGGAGGGGAACACACAGACAATGCCTGATCTGTCAAACAAATACAATTTAGGATCCACATAATTCCTGGTTTGCCACCCATTAACATCAGCAGTTGACAGGGAAAAAACTATTGGGCAAAATCCAGAGGGTTCTGGTCTGCTACAGCGTTGCACCTCTTCCACACGCAAAACTGAAATGCTCCTGAAGCTTTACTCTTGCAAATACACTTTATTTACACAGGAGTGCTTTCAAAGAGACTAATCCCATAAATACAGATTACCACCCACCCCCCCATGGAAGGGTTTATAGGATCAAGCTGCAGTTCTGTAATACCAAAACAAAAGACCTGATCCTGCACAAGGCAGTGCCCTGATTAGACATCGGACTGAGACAGGAGATCTGGGCTCAATTTCTGACCCAGCCATAGATTGAGATCCCACGCCCAAACCAGCTCCCTGGCAAACAGATCTACAGAAATTCCTCATCCTCCCAAGCTTCAGCTCTGAGCATGTGAAGAACTTCAGTTGCATTGAACATGGGAATTAAATGCATACTTACGTATTACTACATATAAATAAAGTCTATATAGGATGTACACTATATATATATATATTCACAGCATGCTGCACAAAGAGACTCTTACTGCAGTCAAGTCTGCTTAGACTCAGACTTTCACCATTAGAAAGCACCAAAGCAGACGAGACTGAGGTCCTAAGAGGCCCAGCAGCAGCACTTGGTACATTGTAAAGGATGAGATTTCCAGAAGCTCACGCAGCAAGACTTACTCAGGAAACCTCAGCCAGTCAGTCACCGGACACTTCTAATCTCCTGATTAAAAACAGGACTACTATTGTATTTATCAGGAGTAAAGGATGGAGGAGAAGGATTTGTTTAGAGACATCAAAATACTGACTGAAAATTATGATACTACCATTGCCTATAAGAATCCTTCCAAGAAAACTGCCTCTTCAGCAGGACATCAAGTTCTGGTGGATCGTTCAGGTCCTATGTAAGAAAATGCCCTAATGAAGTCATTAAGGCTCCTGGTGAAGCACATGGCTCTCAGCAGAAGGTGGCCATCCTGATCCCAGCAGTCTGACACCAAGGTCCAAGAGAGCTAAAGGGAAGACTCACAGTGACTTCAGTAGGCTCTGGATCGGGGGCCTTAGTAAATGCAAATAAAAAAAAAAAGAAAAAAAAAAAAAAGAAGAGGAGAGAGTATACAACAGCTGTAGCCCTCCTAAGACTCTCTCTTTTTTTCTAAATACTTTCCTCAGCGGCTTTACTTCATTTTATTATAATAAACTTCAAAAGGTGTATTTGATCTGCCAGCATGTTTTTCACTGTCCACCAGGAGTTCATTTCAGCTGTGCAATGTAGCAAATACTGTACATTAGGTTAATTTTCATTTCAGCTGTACAACATACATTATTGTTTCACTGCTTGGCTTAAGTGAACTCCTGGTGGATACAGTCAAAAACATACCAGCAGATCAAATGCACTCTTTGAAGTTTACTATAATGAAACATCTTTATCAAAAAAAACACCAAAAAAAAGCTTTTAGAAAGCTTTAAAATATCCTGAAACGTTTGGAGCATTTCAATGTTTCGTCCAGTCCCTACTAAAAGCAAGTAATGGGAGATTCCATCCTCCAGTTTCCACTCTAGCAGAAGTCCCTTTATGGATGAAGTAGAAATTAATCTCTTTGCTGCACTGCTCAGCTTAAATGAGCTTGGAGTGGATCACAAACCATATCAGCAGATGCTGTATATGGTGGCTCTAAGGTTTATGAAGGCAAAATTAAAAATATCCATCTGAAACTAGTGTGATTCAGAGGCAGGATTGCACTCGAGTATCGGCAACTTAACTCCAGGAATACGCTAAATTTAGTTATAAATCTCAGTGATTAGAATACGGCCTTTGAAAATGTCACCAAGAAGTACCGTACTTGTCACAAGATCTCCTACAGTTACCCAAAGATCCCACCCCTTTCTTGTGAACTTCCACCGGTGCTGTTATTTACCCTTTTTCCTTCATCTCCCACCTTATCCTGGCTTTTACTGAGCCACAGAAAGGTCACTGAACCACACACGGGAGAGGCAGGAACCTCTTACAAACTTTGCTACCAGTAGATTGTGACATGGAACCGCACCCAGACTAAAACACCCTTCACCACACTTGGAGGAGACATCCTGACCCCAATACCAAGGAAACTTCACTGACTGCAATTCTTCTGATTTGGGAACATGTAAAGCTTGTGATTAAATAGGATTTACCAAACAGGATCAGCTCTCTAAAATAAAGCAGCTTTACTAAGAAGTTTAAAAACCTCAACTCTACAAAAGAGCCCAAGGGCATGTTAAAGCTGCTGAATTATAATCGACGTACACTTGGAACAAATTCCTGACATATTCAACTAGTGCACAGTGATCTGTGTATCTACGGCTCAGGGTTATTTCACCAGTGAAATGAGTCTAAGCATCTCGAGAGCACAGTGGCGTACATGGCACACCCAGACCTCAGCCCAGTACAGTTGACCACCATCACAACCCATCTCCCACTGCCTGAGGGTGCTCCCCAACACCTCCTGGCCATCCCTGCTCAGACCCAAGTAAAGAGCTGACAGCATGGTCTTTCAGGTCAATAGACTTTAAATGGCTCCAGACATCTGCGAGGTTTCTGTCGGGAATTCACAGAGCTGTGCCTTCCTCCGTTACCATCTCACCGCCAACATCCCATTTTGGACAAAGTAATGAGTATTAGAAACACCCCCCACAGAAGGGAAGAAAAACAAGACACTTTGTGTACGCCATTAGTTTTATGCATTTCGCAAGCGCCGTTCCCCAGTTAGAAAATCTCCCACAGCTTTTGGTTCACTTTGAACAAAAAACAGTGTTGGACTTCTGATGAATAGCTCAGCTCAAAATATACTTGGAGGCTTTTCCTTGAATTTTAACTTGGAGTAAATAACCTACAGTGAAGCTAATTGTATTGAAAATTCAGAATATTGAGGAAACGTTACATGTGATAAATATTTACCCTAAAGGAATTCAAAGGGAGCCTGTAACAATTTATTTCTAACCAATACCAAGTAATATTAAATTGCAGGGAAAACGCAGCCCCAAACCCTATATTTTTCCAACTCATACTAATGATCGTTCTTTGTGAAAAATGCCAGACAACAATGTCCTTTAACCATGCAGCTATATACAATAAAGTGGTTTTATATTCTGTGTTAGCATATTTTATCCTAACATACTCTGCAAAACAATGGATTGATTCTGCTTTCATTTAAATTGGTGTAACTAATTAGACCCAACTAGAATTACTCCTGATCCTATTCATGTAAACAGTCTTGATGACTTCAGCAGGGCTATTAGTGAAAATAAGGACTCACACAGAGTAAGGATTTATAGGCTCAAATCCTCTCTATTTGAAGCCTCAGTAAAATGCAGCCAATTCCAACACAGAAGGAGAAAGCTGAACTATGCGCCGCTTAACAGGGGAAGAGGAAAAAAGAGGAAAATTTTGTCCAAATAAACTGTGAGGGGAAAAAAAAAAAATCATCACTCTTTGAAAGAACTGTTAAATAAAAGACCTGGTACTAAGATTTTCAAAAAGAGTACCCAGAGAGGCTCTGAAACTCAGAAGGCACCGGTGACATGAGAAGCCATGAGTACTCAGCTCCCCACCATTTCCAGTGGAGCACTTGCTTGAGAAAGGTATTTGAGAGCACGGTTATCCACGCAGGACTTCTCCTTTAAGGTAAAACTAGTCAGCAGATGCATGGAAATCTAAATGGTTTTGTTTGGAGCTTGGCTTGAAGTGTTTCAAATGAACCAATTCATCCAGTCCTCTCAGTGCCTAAATTCAGTCCGTTCAGCTAATGCTGAAGCAGATGATGAAATAAAAGGTTCTTCTAAGAAAACAAAAAAAGGAAGGAAGGGGGGGGAGAAACTCTATTAATCACTACCAGAAAACATCTGTTTTTAAATGAGGTGGTTTTGATCTATACTGTTTGTGATGCAAGAGGAAAGCTTTGCAATCCATATGACAACCAGATCTTCATTTTGTTGGGATTAGGGGTCAGCAAAAGTGACGGGGGGGGGGGGGGGGGAAGAGTGGGAAAGGAGCAGGAGAAAGAGATTCCTGTAATGAATGCCAGGACGCTCACTCTATAAATAAAACCCACAGAACACGAGCTGCAAGATCACTTTCAAAATTTCTGCTTGACTTACAACAGGATAAACCAATTAAAAGTTGAAGATTCTATCTCATTCACAGATATGAGAGGTTTCTCTTCAAACAACCGTAATTATACACAAAGGATGGTTTCAAAATGAAGATGCTGCAAACACACTTAGGAATAGTCCCTTTACATATACAAAAATAACAGAAGTCAGCACAAAGTTTCACTGCTGTTTCTCATTTCTATAGTTGAAATTATTTTAGACAGAACACCACCACCATGATCTTTCCAACATGAGAACTGGAGAGATGGAGGCAGAGAGCCGCTCCCTGCCACTAGCAGACCAAGATCAGAATCAATCAAGTTGCTGACTCCCGTTCCTGGGCTTTATTTATAGAGTTAAATGATCTAAAGAGAAAAAAAGTCAAGAAAGGGATAGTCTTTTACTCAAGAATCAATTCTGAACTCATCCTGCAGCAAGTGAAGGACATCTTGATGTGGAGAGAGTAACAATATAATGCTGAGAGGTCTCAGCATCAGTTGCTTATGCCATCTTTCTCTCATCCAGCAGCCGTGGCATTTTAGCTGACAGTGCTTCAGACCACTCCTCTCCACAACGACTGGAATTGGCTTTCTGATCATACAGAATAGAGGGGCTCAAAAGTGCTTCGAGCTCTTCAGGTAAAGGTGAAAAGTAATTAGGATTGTACACCTACAAGTATACTTGGTAACTTAGGTGGTAGTTATGTCTATTTGCCTGCTATGCCAGAAATAGCATTACAAAAAACACCAACCCAACTGGTTTATTCACATATACGTAAAAGTTCCTCCCACCTCTGGATCCCATGGTCAGCAGGTACCGCAAAACACATTTTCTTAGAGGATTTTTGTCACACTCATCCCTCTTATCACCACCTTTCCTTTAAGACTCTCTCTCCTCAGCTCAGCTGACAAACATTGCCTTAGAAATATCTTTGTATAATTTTATTTTTCTGTATGTTCTCACTGCTCACAAGAAATTCAATAAACAACCCCAACACGTGAAAAGGAACTTTCAGACCCTGGGAAACACTGGTCAAATGAGAGAAACACAACTCAATGCGTTTCCTCTTGCATTACAAAAAAAGAATCTACATTACATGAGTTGCAGAAGTTTATTCTTCACTGAGACTGGCATAAGCATCTGTCAGCTTGCATTACAATGAACATTATTATTTTAACATTGTGTTTAACATTGCTCCTTATCTTTACCAGCACGCACAGCAGCGTATGGTAGGTTCAACAGGCTGAATGAATACACAACTCCCTCCCTCCTTCTACTCCCCTTGTATTTTAACCATACACAAGAGTGTATGATTAAAACGGCTTAATTAATCCTCAAACTTTAAAGTGATAGTGAGAGGAATGTTCAACTTGTGTACATGTGTATACAACTGCTTCCAAAAGACATACTCTGGATCCTCTGAAGTGCCTGAAGAAGGAAACTCCACTATTACCTTTGCACCTGTGCTCAAGACTGCGGATGAGAAGTGGGTTCCCGCCTTCATACACCTGCCGTAAGCCAAAGGGCACTACAGACCCTGCACCTCTTTTGTGCCCGAGTATCTTTTGCAAGAGACTATATTCATAGAAGAATGGAAATTCAGATTTTCTGCTGCATGAGTAACACAGTCTCCCCATTTACCTCCGATTTTCCAGTCAATTTGCAGATACTCAGGTTACACACCTTAGAGGCCAGAAAGAGTTTTGCCACTTTCATCCACGATTAAGGCACCATCTTCCATTTTGGATCCAAGACCCATTGTGGGTATCCTTACCTTGTCATCTTCCGATCGAGGCTACAATGATGCGCTGTCAGTGGGTCAGTTGGAAACTTGAGCTAGAGGAAAAGGCTGCCGCCGACTTATTAAGTGGTGTGTCACAAGGAACGCTTATTACAGTCGTGCTCTGAAATCTGTGTTGGCTTCTGATTAGTTTTCTGGTAGCATTAAGGTTTTGGTTCTGACCTACAAAGCAGTGAATGCTTTGGGCACTAATTACTTAAAAGCTCATTTCTCTCTCTCTGTAGTAACATGACAACTTGTGGTTAGTGGGTGTTCTTGAGCTGACAGTCCCTTGGGGGTTGTCTTCATTGTAAAGTTAACTTAAATAACTCAAGTCCTATCAACACACAGGAGCCCTTAACTCAGAGCCCAGACACGCTCTTTAATTCTCTCATCAAGGGACAGAAGTTAAACCGTACGCATTGCTAACACTCGGGCTAATGCGACAGATCCACCGTGTGAGCACTGGCAACTGGAACGTACGAGAGTTGCTTAATGCCATCGCACAGACCTTCCCGGCCTCGCCGGAAGCACAAACAAGTGCTGCTACCAGTAGCCGAGAAGGGATTAACGAAGTGCCCAAAGGTACTATTACCCAAGGAACGTCGCCTGGGCTAAAGAGGGAGTGAAGCAGGAAGATCCCAGTGCAATAACAGCAACAGCGTGAGGCTGAGCGGTGGCCGCCTTTGCAAAAGTGGCTGCAACTGCATCACAGGTTACGCTTTTGCTAACTCTTTAGAGGAAACATTATAATGACAAGTGTAGCTCAGGTAGCACTGGTCTTTACCAGGGACACTTTTTGCTTTCAAATTCCCTAGGTTTATTAGACCCTCCAGACTTCCTTCAAGATCTTCTCTTGGGAGAAGAGAATTCAGACGGCTGGTTATGATAACTGGTTGCTCTGGTCTTTCAGCTCCTGTTGTTAACCGCATAGACTTAAAACAACTGATGGGTAAGAAGCTAGCACTAGTCTGTATCCATTTTGTACACTTTAAAACCATAACAATACGTTTTCAAAGTTCCTATGGTTTACACAGGCCTTTTTGCACTTAATTTAAGTCCGAATCAAAGCAGCTACGCAGCCAGCTAGTTATATTGCACAGACTCTGCAAAGCAATGTTAATATAGGAAAAAAACCACACTGCCCACTCAGAGCTTCACCACCCCAACTCTTTCCTTAAGCTTTATGGTTATTGGGCATTCACCTGCTCCAGGGTAACTTCTATTGCAGTGCCAGGCTTCAAGTGCCCGCCACTGAACTGAAAAGGCAGGAACAAATTGCCATTAAATATTTAATGGATGAGGTGAAATGCTGCCCAACGCACCACCTGTTGCTAACCTTCTGAATTCAGGTGGGCACGAGCAGATGACATCAGTGGAACATACTGTGGCAAGCAAAGAACCATTGCTGAGAAAAAACATACATGTCCTGAGACAGGGCCACACGGGAGGTGAGGGCAATTTCAGACCAAGAATCAAACCTTCCATGATAGTCCTCCTAGCACAGCACAAAACACCAACTTCTATGCAAAAGAGACAGCTGAATGGAACCTATACCTGCTTCCCTCCCCTTTTATCTTTGTTTCCAACCCTGCTGCCCTGGGAATTTTCCATGCCTCATGTTGCGCAATTGAACCTTTGGGCTCCCTCACACACTCGGAGCATGCATGGTTTTTCCATAATAAAGAGTTCTTTAATTCACAGGTTCACAGAATGGTAAGGGTTGGAAGGAACCTCCAAAGACCATCTAATCCAAACCCCCTGCCAGAGCCAGATCACCTAGAACAGATCACACAGGAACACGTCCAGGTGGGTTTTGAAAGTCTCCAGGGATGGAGAGTCCACCACCCGCCCAGACAGCCTGTTCCAGCGCTCTGTTACTCTACATAATACTAAAAAATACTGAGTAACATCATCTCCAGGTCCACCAAGTGTGTATCACCTATCCACTGGTAACTCAAAGCAACAATTCTCAAGAGTATTATGAAACTCACTTTTGCTGCTATGAAGATGTTGTCCTGGTATTTGTCTGGATTACACTTCCCTGTGACCACGAGAGTTCACAAGGTGGAAACTCAGATACCACTTCTGAACCCCAATATTGTACACTTGTCATTCAGTAACAGCTTTCAGGTGTCAACAATATAATGCAATCGAGTACATTTTACAGAGTCCAGAGGATTAAAATAGGTCAGTTTAATCCTGAGAACCTGCTGTACTTGTTTCACCTATGATACTTCTTCTTAGTCAAAAAGGAGTTTTAAACCACACACTTCCTTCAAGAGAGAGGGATAATATTATTTATCAGTCAGCAGTTTCTGCACTAACATTCTATTCTCAAGGATAATGAATGCTTAAATCCGACACTTCCAGGTTCCTTGATGCTGAAGAGTGTGCTTTCTGCAGAGGTTTTCAATCCCATATATTCAGGATTGGAAAACCTTTTCATTTTGTTCTCCTTTGTACATGGTGTCCTGGGCTCTGTTGTTGCTACACCTTATTCAAATCAGGTTAACCTGTACTTATTTCTCAGAGTCCACTGCAAAGCATAATGAACTAAATTTCAATGCTCCAGTTCTGAAAGAATGAAAACTCAACAGACTAGAGCAGAAGCTAAAAACACAGATTTACTTTTTATTCTGAGACACTGCGTCATCAGCTGGTTATTTAAAACTTTGTGCCGAGAGGCTGAACCCAAGAGGCCAAGACTTCCCGCTTAATAGGACTGAACAGACTCCACAGCGCGTTATTAGGTACACACTTTTGCATCATCATTAGCAATAATGATTTATCCTTCAGAAAGCACCTCTGTCCCATAAGGTTCCCATTTTCACTTTATAATATGAAATACCCACGCACGGAAATGAAGGCATCTATGGCATGAAGCACAACAGCAGCAGAAAGCCACAGGAGCTTATGAAGTATTTATCAGCAAGCGGTACAAGGAAAGTGCAAAAGTTTCAATGTAAATGGTAAAATACTATTAAAAAAGGTATAAAAGTAAGTCATTACAACTTGAGGTTACCAGTATTGTGGTTACCCCTTGGCTAGTATTCTTGGCACTGTTAGTTAAAATAATATAGGAGCTTACACACGCCACAGACAGAATTGCACACACACACACCTTACTACAGTCGACTTTCATAAGAGAACTAGTTTCTGGTGAAGGAGTTCAGACTGTTCCCAAGCACCCATAGCTCCAATGTACTCTTCAGGACATAACAGGCAAAGAAAACAAAGCTTTCAACTCATTGTTCATTTGTGACCCACATCCTGACATTTCTCCAACTCCTCTCCCCACAGTTGACCCCTCTCAGCGGGCACCACGTGCAGCCCCACGGCTCCAGGGTGGATTTGTCCCTAACACCACACTGCAGGAGGAAAACATTTATCACCCTGGACAAACAAGCGTTCATGTCTGTGAGCAAATGAGACAGGAGACAGAGTCCACCTCCCGTACATTTGTAAAGTTTATATACACAGCTAAAAACTTACATTAGCTATGGATTAAAAAGAAGGAAGGGAAATCTAAAAAACTCTTCAGAAAGGATTTTTTTTAATCACCCCTTTTCAGCTCATGCCATTAGAAATCGATCCCCTTTGAGGCTCATTTTTTTAAGTCTCCAAGCCACGTATACTGGCTGCACATCCAATTCCTCATTATTCCCCTTTTCAGCTGTGACTTACAATAGCTTCACACAAATACCTATTTCTCAGTGTGCTGGACCTTACTCCAGTTCTCTTGTCCTTTCCAGATAAAACATAGCACAGGCGCACCGTAATTACACAAACTCTTAATTAAACTGAAGAATTTAGTGCACCTCCAGTGTTTCTATTACCAGCAGTAATGCCATTCAATCAGGATAACAGACTTCCACGTATTACTGAGTTCCTAATTGCTAATCACTTTCCTAGTTAATAATTACTAAAATACTATTACAAAATACGTTTAAAATACAGATATTGCCAGGAAGTTATGCTTCTGTACCTACCCAGTTTGACGTGTGAGGACCCAGCAGTGGCTAAAGAGCTGCCCATCTCCTTGTCCTGGAAGAGCATCAGCCTGGGCTTGCTGCGGGCTCAATCCTGCACCGTCCTTGGCACCAATCCCAACTGCCAGTGCAAATCATTGCACAAAGCGCAAGCGGGTGCTGGAAATCGGCTTCTTTCACAGCTCAGAGCTGCAGGCCCCCAGGAGCAGAGAACGATCCCACCTTGCTGATGAGGTTGTCTCCCAGGCTGCTGCTCATTCAATTCTGGGAAGAGCCGTCTGTGCTCCGAGCACCCAATGCCCACTACTCCCAGGAGGTCTCTGCACTGTGGGGGGCTGTTCACCACACACCCCAGCAGATGACTGCAGGCAACACCTGATGACACTTTTGGCTGGGCCAATAGACACAGTTGCTGCCATCAGGGTAAATCAGGGTGAAAGTGCACAGCTGGCTCCTGTAATCCCACCACAAGTCTTCACAGAGTCAGTGTTTTCCTCAAGGTCTCAGCCCCTGCATTCACATGACCATATGTGACACTCAATTTTCCCTCAAAGGAGGAAAATCCCCCTCAAAGGAGAAAAATCTCCCTCATAATGGGAGAAAGGAAAATAATTAATTCCTTGCCCCTTCCTGCTTCTTCTTGCTCCTTAAAAAGGCTCACAGTAAACTCAACATCACTGCTTTGGTACTCAGGAAGTTTTATATCCAGCCTCCACAAGAGAAAATGCTGCTCATTTCTACTTTACAGGACTTTAAAATGACAAGTGCATTAATGAGGTGTGTGTAACAAAAAAATAACCCAACCCTACGCTGATCAGGGATGCATATTTATGTGGCAAACTTGTGATGCTTCCATTTTAACAGCAGGAATGGGTTTGTGCTCCTTCCTGGTGTGAGACAGGCATTTTAATGTAGAGAGGAGAGAATTCCCACGATGGTCAGGAGCTCCAAACATGGGCTGGGATCATTTTTGCTGGAAAGGCACATGAGTGACACACTGCAGCCCCTCGGAACCAAAGGGTAAACCCACTCTTCCACCGCAGTAGGCCCCGGGTCATATCCTAAGGTCTCAGTAGCTACTAGCAAAGCCGCGACTATCTCGCACACCTTCCAGCTCTCGTGTCACCAGCCGTTCCGGGCTCACACCCAACGCTGACTCTGCAAGGGTGGTATTTTTGGGAGCGATGCACTGTTGAAAGTGCTGATCAGATGCGAGGGGGAACAGAAAGCATGTGATGGGCAGTGAATGCACCTGCTTAGTCAGTCTTGTGAGAAGGACTTTCAAATAACCCAAGAATGCAAGAAGGCACTATAAAGGACATCTATTTGGGTTTATTAGATGGAGAATAAGGCAACTTCTTCAATCTGTGAAATCCTCCATGTGAGATGGAGGTGTATTCACCTTTTTATATTGTCATTTAATAACCCCTAAGTGAAGAATTACGAAACCGAGATAATATTGAACCATGTTTTCGTATTTCCAGTCACTCGCAGTTTTTCTGCTTTGCTAACTTTCCAACACTCAGCTCATATTCTGCCCACACCTTTAAAGGTCATTGTTCCCATCGGAGGTTTTGGTGTGGCTTTTTTTTTTTTGGTGGATAGAGACGCAACTGCAAAAAGGCTCATGGCCGCTTAAGTTCCTTCCTTTATCACTCTTCCCTCTCCTTAAAATTAAGAAAGCTGCTGGTGTCTCTGTAAGAAAGGTTCCAAAAGGATTCTGGAGACACACAGAGACTTCTACAAATATTTCAAAGCAGATTCATCATTTGCAGTGAATACAAGTTTTTGACTGATACGTAGGAATAAGCTTAGATCTCAGAACCGAGGTTTTTTTCTAAAGAAATAGCTCTAGAAAAGCCTGCATTTAGATGAGGCGAAAGGTGTGTGAATCAAGAACAAAGCCCCAAGACACAGCGAGAATGAATAACCTTTCCGATCAAGCTGGTTTCCCCACTGGAGAGAGTTCCAGCCTGCACGTTCCCATTTGATGCAAATGTCTGTCAGAACAGCACTACTGGATAACAGATAAAAGATTATCTGTGACATTACAAAAAAATGAAAGCTTAAAAATGGCTACAAGTTCCATGAAAAAAAAAAAAACACTAGTTAGTCTTTCTGAAAGACAACAATAGCCCCTGTGGTTTATTCAACACCGCAGCCCCACCGCTGTCCACCATTGTTCTAACGACTTGTACTGGCTTGTCCATGTTCAGCAGCTTCCCTGTGGCCTCCTCGCTGCTAAAAACATCAAGCCCAAGAAACAAACCCAGTTACGATTCCTTTCCCTCAATTTGAAATGGTGATAGAAATTCAGCTGGAGCAGCTCTACGCGCAGCACGCTTGATTTAACAGGAGAATTGCAGATTCAAGGCATGGCTTTCCAGTGCAGGGAAGAGTCTGATTTTCATCCTGCTCTTTCCTGACCAGCTCAACACCTCGGTCTGTTATTTACCAGAGGAGGTTCAGGCTGAGGACACCTCTGCAGCACAGGTTTCTGCTGTGCACTTTACCAGCGAAGAGAAGCTGGATGCTAAGGTGGATTAAGGAGTGATGGAAATCTACTCCCCTCATCTTCAGCCACAAAAAAAGTGCTCAGTGGAAGGTGGCTGTTCACAGAGGACCCATCCTACCACCCACAGCTGCAGTCAGGACTCCCACCACTGTAAACCGAGAAGGCTCAGGACATCTGTGCATGTGTTTGTCTCATTCAGCTGGTGTAAACTGGCATGATTCCACTGACATCAGCAAAGCCATGCTGATTTATATAAACTGATGATCTCACCCACTGTAATTACATATAATTTCCTATCTACTAATACTGTCCTGTAACAGAGTATAGCAGTTACTCGTTACATTCCTCCCGCACGCTATGAGAACCGAGTCTTAATGGCACAGGAATGCAATCTAATCGATTCCAATGAAATACACCTCTATATTCACGGCAATACAGCACTTTACATTAAATATAAAGTTCAGCTTAACTACATCAAATTCACAGCTATTGTTTTCATTAAGTGAAAGCACAGTGGAGGTCAAGCAGTACAGATGCTGTTCAACACCTACATTTTTCATTGCTCGGTAATTCTACGTTGCACCGCACAACTGACATTTGGGCAGTCGTGTTGAAAAAGCTGTGAAATTATATTGAAAAATCTGGAAAACAAGCCCTGACAGGCACTCGGAGAGCGCAGTGATGGGGGACAGACAGATACGGAGACAGCGAAATAATCCTGCCACCTTGTGCAACCTGCAATGATTATTTCTCTATTGTGTCACGCAGGGTGATTCCTTGCGAGCGCCCGTCTTGCCAGGACACGCACACGGGAGCCTCTGCTGCAACGTAGGCCACTTAGGGAGAAAAGACCTTAAGTCTTCACCACCAGTATTAGCAGAACGTTAGGTGTTGCCAAGTACCTGTTTTCTCCCACACGAGCACCTTCAATTCAAGGATCCTTTCTGTAAAGACCTAAGGACCAGCTAAAACGTCTTGTGCTGCAGCAGCTGAGGACACCCAGGACGGTGAGATGAGGCCCTATGGAAAAGCCCTGCTCAGTGTGGGTTTTGCTGCTTCATATTATCCACAGATCAGCTTTGCTTTGAGTCCCACTGCAGCCGGGAGGACTTACCGAGTGCGCATTAGAGACTGGGAACCTGCAGCAGCTGCCCGCACGGCACTTTATTCAGGAAGACAGAATCAGTCCGCTGTTAAATTAACAACTGTGAACGGTGCAGAGAACTGGGCTGATGCTGAAGCTGTTTAACTTTGATTTTCGTTGTCTCATTTTTCCGAGCAGGGCAGCGTTCCAACGCTCCGAGGTGAAAAATGCATTTGTGCTCTTCAGTAACTCTGAATAAGCACAATCACTTTTGAAATTGAAATCCATATCAGACATTTCCCAGGAAAATGACAATATAGAAGAGCTACAGGTAAAGGCCTTAAGTGTCCAGAAGTACGGGCTCTTCATACGGTGGAGGGAAGAACTATGCTTCCCCGGCCAATGTCTAAGGGCACAAATGGGATGAAAACTTCCCTGTCCCAGGCTATGAAACTACCAGAAAACTACCCGAAATTGCAGGCTAACAGCAATCCATCTGGGGTTTAATTAATACATTCGCAGAAAGCCACGGTACTCTAGCTGTTGTTAGAGATGCTGATTTTTACTGTGGTTGAAGCTTCATTTATGATTTCAGTAAAAGCTCTTTTTTTTTTTTTCTCTCTCTCTCTAGTTAAAAAATGAGCCTCTAGCTACAAATTGGACGATTACAGACAGTATTGTAGAGCAGCAGTAAAAAAGTGTTAATGAGCTGCAGGATATCAGAAACAAAAAAGAAAATATTTCCCCCGCAGGCCAAACAAAATTAATTTTAAAAATTAATGTAAACCACTAATGCAGCAAGTGCCTCCATTAAATTATGGGGCTATGACATGTACAATGCAATATTTTTGCCATTGAATTTGTTATCTAAAAGGTGTTCATTGTTTATTATGGTGTGAAAAGCTGTTTTGCTCCAGATAGGCTAGTTCATTAAGAAATTGGATTCTTGCCATAGCCCTATTTCTTAGCAATGAAGCGATGCCCTGTAGCAAAAAAATGCAGAGAGCGGCTCTCTGTTTAATATCAGAAATGTAAATCAAAAGACTCCAGTCTGCTTTTTAAATGGCTTTTGGTCTTTCCAGAGATGAAATTCACCCCCAAATATTTCACATTGCTGTCTGGTCAAAATGGCTTCTACAAATTCCGACTCCGCTGAATGATTATCATAATAATAAAGCCAGTCAATGAAGGGTTTGTAACTTCACGCTATCAAAATACTTCTCTTTCTGCTGTTTCATCCATCATACCCTAACAGGTTTAGTGTTATGAAGGGAAAGAAACCTATGTTTTAACTGCCTAAGGAGAAAATAACATTCTGAAAAGACACGGGATATGTACAATTACGCAAATGCTAATGACTTAATATTTTACGGTTGAAAATTTCACCTGACTGGATTCTGATGTTCCCATATGTGCTGGATACACTTTTTTCAGCGGGTTCTCAGCCCTAGAAGCTGACACTGAGAAGCAGGGTCGAGCCCCCCGCGACAGGACCTTGCAGGGGGAACAGGAGCAGGTATGGCCTCAGGGAACAGGATGAGGCAGGGAAAGAAGAACAAGAGCTCCTTTTGCTGCTTCACATTGATAGGAAACATGGGGGCCTGCGTTTCTAAATAGCAGTGAGGAGAGAGAAAACAAAACCTAACCAAAAGCCCTCTATTGGCATATAAAAAATTACTCTATTTAGCAAAATTAGATATTTTGTTGGCCTTCATTTATGAGCCAAAACACCCTGAGGGGGACTACTTACCAACTTTAATTAGTAATAAAAAGCTTACAAGTGCCAGGGGAGCCAGAACTGGAGTCCATGGGCCAAATCCTGCACTCAAATTACATTAGTTTAAATCTAGGTGGTTCTTGCCTTCAAAGAATTTGCTTTGTGCTTTCCTCAAGTCTCACAGAAGACAAGAGACTTGTGCTGTGACTGATGCACCGCGACTGTCATTTGACCAGGTTTTAAAAAGATTGTTGTCAGGAGATTTTCCTGTGCTTGAGGCAACAGTTATTGAGGATTAGTGACTGTTTTGGGTGAGTTGGTTTGTTTGTTTGTCTTGATCTATTTTGCAAACATCCAGTTTTTAGAAGACTCTTTGAAATTCACAAAACACATCAGGTTCTATTCAGTAGCCAGCAAGGAGCAAGAAAAAAATGTTAAAAATTGCAGTGAAAAATGCTCATTATTCATCAGCTCATTTTCAAGACACCACGTACTATGAAGAAACACATGGACAGTTTGCTGCGAGCACGAGGCTCCTACAGGGAGCCCGCTCCGATGTGCCACCTTACCCAGACTCAACTTTTATTCCTCTGCCACTAAACTGGATTGAAAATGAATAGCATTAAAACAGTAAAGGTTGGTGGTCATCCATGGAAGTCTCTGATATATCAGCATCTCTATATTGATATTTACTACAGCCATATTAGTTTCTGTAGTCAAAGCAGTATGATATATATATTTGTTTGCATGTATGTACCTACCTGTGATCTTCAGGTTATACATTTCCAAACAAACAATTCTCCCTTAAACAGGCAAAAGGACTAATTTTGTTGCCCTGTACTTGACTGACTGTAGTTTACGCCCCCTGACTTATAGCTGATATATCTCCAGGTGAGGAGAGAATTCAGTTTTCTTCTATTGATCTGAGAAACTAAATTTATATGAACCTTTCACGGTGAAATCAAAAATCACATGGAAAAAAACAGGCAGTGCTCGGGGACAGAGCCTGGACACAAGATCAGATGGAGCACGACTTATCAGAAACCTTTCATCAGATCTTCCTGTGACATTTAATTCCAACTCTGCCAAAAGAAACTTCACCAACAGCCAGACCCAACTTGAAGAGTTCGCTGAAGGCCAGCACTAGTGAGGCCAAAGACAAGGCTCTCGTCGTGAGAGGCTGCACAGTGCAGCCCAGCCCTGTTCCAAGCATGGAAGCAGACGGGAGCCCACGTGCCATCGGCACCTTCCAAAGCTACCAAGCAATCTTGCAAGTGGAGGACTTTCAGTTGCCAGTTCCTCACAACAGAAAATTTTATTTATTTATTGTTTTTACTGAAGAGAAGATGTTAGAGCTGTAGAGCCTTTGGTGCCCAGTTGGGCACCCCATGCGTAGAACGAGCACCCGAGTATATGCATTAACTGAGGACGATGCCTCTGCACATCACACGCTTTGTCAGCTCAGCAACAGTCTGGTGAGAAAATACTATCTTTTGACTCAAAGAAGGGTCAGGAAGGAAGAAACAAGCAAGCAAGCAAGATCACTTCCAGCCCTTTCCATCAGGCAAAGGTCTGGATTAGAAAGTCATTTTCTGGACATCTATTAATCCACGAAGCATCACTTTTTCCTGCTTTAGTTACCAAACCACATTTTTAGGCCAAAAAGAGTTGATAAACAAGCCCCCCTTGCCTGAGACTGATACATATCGCAAAAGTTTGATGAATTTTAATTTATTGTTTTTATATGTTAGCCAACATTTCCTTATCTTATCCTTAGATTGCAAGGGACCTGAACAAGCAACCTTCAGCAGGAACAACGCTCAGAAACGGACCAAGGCACCGGTTTGACAGCTCTGCACAGACATCCTGGTCACACGCACGGCCACTGCTGCTGCTCTCTGGTAATCAGGTGGAGTAGTACTAAACAAACAACAATAAAAACCACCTCAGCATGTAACAGAAGATTATTTTGCTTGTTTCTTCTCCATCGCATCACATCACAGATGAACAAGCAGAAGAAAACCAAGGTGGGGTGGTACTTGACGGGGTGGTACTTTGATCCCAGTTACACTGGCGTAAACCCAGTATTTGGGATTACTCTGGATTGACATGCGGGTCCCCGAGAGCTGGCTGTATTTTGCCTTCTGTATACAGCCTCTGCAGACCTGACCTACATCGTTGGAATGAGACGAGAAGCGCAAGCATTTGGAAGCGATGCTCCTCTATTAGCGAAGAGATTAATTAAGACGCCGCTGGGCACTTCTCCACAGTCAGGCCTGGCTGTTAACGGCCATTGATTTTTTTTTTTTTAAATAGCACATACAAGTTTAAATGGTGCAACCTCCCTTAGATTCCCTTTCCCCTACCTTCATCTCTGCTGCTAGGGGTTAACTGTGCCGGAGATAGGGAAAAACCGGTCCCCTCCTTCCTTTGCCTGCGGCACCAAGATCAGGAAATTCACTGCTAATCACTGCAGTTGTGATTTCTGATTTCAACTGGCAGCATGGAGAATTGAACTCTAGTCCCCCGAGTACAGCAGGCTTCGCAAGGCAGGCCTTGAGCTTGTTAAAACTGTGGTGCTGCCATGCGGTTATCAATTTTAAATTAATCTCTCCCCCCATGCACACTTATCCTCCCCCACCATCTCTTAAAGTGGCTGCTAAAAATATAAACTCCAGGATACCTTGCTCTAAGACTTAACTAAGTAAAAATCGGGATACTATTAATTATATGTTTCCTTCAGCCTCAGCACCTGGAAAAAATGGATTTCTGCACTGTTTCAGGGATTTGCCTAATCCAGTTCCTGCAGTAAAGCCAACCACAGCTCTGGCTGACTTAGCATCCCGCCATGCAAAACCTCCCTCCCACGACGAGCCCCTGGCAGAGGAGCGGCCCCTCTCCAGGGCCGGTAGCCGTGCGCCAGCCAGCCCGAGAATTTGAAGCTGTATGGGTCGAATGTGTGTCCTTTGCTCAGTCAAATCTGCCCTGCTGAGAGAGGCCAGAGGCTTGACTTACCCTGTCTCCAGCATTTCCTTCACGCTGCAGCTAACTGGTGCTGTTTGACTCGCCGAGAGCGAGCGTGAGGACGCTGGGCTACACCGCATGGTTCAGGCACAACCCCTGGCTTTGACCACTACCTGCCCTGCCTGGGTTTGTAAAAATTACCCCCTAAACTCAAGTGAATGGCTTGGCTCCTTCATCGTGCGGGAGGCTGAGCATTCGTCTCCATTCCAGAGAAGCCTGGCTAATATGGTCCAGGTTTTGTAAAGTCTTTGTAGATGGCCAAGTACACCTGAAATAACAAATACCTGCACAGTGGCACTGTGCACGTGACAGCACATGTCTGCCTGGACCTTCCAGGGCTTTGTCTTCTGCAGCTGCAATCGCTACACAAGTCAAATTGCAGAGGCGCCAAAACGGAGGTCGCTCATGAAGCGGGGGCTCAAAAACAAACAGCTGGCATTAGAGCAGGGGCTACGCCACCACCCTGGTGTCAAATTTGAAAATCCGTGGAGGTAAGTTTATAAATGACTGCAGGCTTCAGCATCCAGTTTGGAATCTATGAACTTCTGAAATGTGTTAGTACTTTATTTGTAATGATACTGCCAACAGACTCCCCCCCACAAAGGTCACAGCACACACTCAGCATTAAATTGCAGTACAACAAATCCTCAACTATCCATAACCTACAAAATGATAGGGGCAGGCTGGAAGGAGAGATGGGGATAAAGCACAAAAAGAAAAAAAGTCTAGACACACTTTCCTAAAACTCACTGGGGAGTCATTTTAAAATCACTTTATGAGGAAATAATTGAGGTTCTATATACAATACTCCCTTTAAAAAAAAAAAAAAAAGTAACACATCTGACAACCTTAGAAAGTCAGAAGGTTGTTATACAGAAGAATGGTTCTCTGTTTGGAAATTTAAATACTATGTGGCCCTAATTCACAAACATTTAAGATTTTATAAAGCTGGTGGGAATAAAAGAGCAGAAAAAGCAAAATAAGCCAGAGCCAGCTAAAAAAAAAACAACCCAAACCAAACCGTCAAGTGAATGAAAACCATCTACTTTCCTTACTCTCTAATGCTCCACCCCAGAGCTCTGCCCTTCAGTACACCACAGAATAAACCCACTATTGTGTATATCCCACAGCATAAAACCATTCCTGGCTACATCACACACCACCGCAAGCTGAATTCATACCAGAATCACTGTATTTAGCCTTATCCCCCTAAATACGAACATATGTGTAGGCAAAAATGCAGCACGCTCTCTTATCTCGCTGGCAGCTCTGTCTTCTCGACAGCAGTGGGAAGCAAGCGCGTTCCTACGTTACACCTCCTTCTCCTCACCGAAGTGGAAGCTCAGGGTACGTAGCGTGGCTGCGACCTTCCAGGTCAGTCCTCCTGAGTCCATCCATCAATCTCTAGCAAACACCGAGGACGCGGTCAAACTGAAGAACAGAAAGGCTGTGTCCGTGTATGGGGGTGGTAGATGGTGTGGTGCAGCCGGGCAGCTCAGCAATGAGACAGATCCTCAACGGGAATGACAAGTAACAGGTTGAAAACACGAAAGAGATACTTCCCCCCTCATAACCATAGCTTCCAGTAGATGTGTACTGGCCAGGGAGAGTCTGGGGACAGCTGATCTTTGTCATTCGGTCTCCACATCTCGTGGAGCCAGGAGACTACCAACACTACCTATTTCAAGGGGAACATAATAGAGCTGAAAAAAATATAAATCACTGCAGAAAACCAACTTTTTCTTCATCTTATTCTTCATGTCAGAGCTGCTTCTCCATGCCAATTATGGAGAGAAGTTCAAGACAATCTACACTGAAACCTCACCAAGTTCTTCTTGACTACAGATAAACTCAAAAATGTCCCTCAAAACATAAACCCAGGAAGGGGCTTTGGAAAATCCTGGCTGCAGATGAACTGACTGGTCAGTATCTCCACAGGACTGACCCAAACCCATGGCTCACCCACCACTCCAACTTCGGGAGAGTTCGGGCTCTCACCAGAACTTCATGGCTCGGGCCCATTTCTAATTGTAACCAAATACGTCACTCCACGCTGTAGGGCCTGACTTCTTTCTGGCCCATCTCAGCTGCCTTTTTGACCTGTAAACCCCACTGAAGAACCAAGATCAAGAAAGTTATGCCTACCGAGTGTGAGGATTAGTGAAAAAAAATCCACACAGAATGTCAATGAGGTAAGGGCATCGCACACTCCTCACATTAAAATTCAGCAGGTTTTCTAGTCCTTCTGGCCTTGGTGCATTTGCATAGTATAGGGTCAGAGAGACATCCTGATTCCACTATAGCTGCACTGTTTAAAGGGTCATAATGGTGACATATGAAAATAACCCAACTTTAATTGATACCCGGGCTGCTGGCTGTTGAATTTGAAACTCCCCCTGGCCCCATTTCTTGTATATCTAATGTACAGTACACTAAACAGCAGATGCCAAGAAGGCAGCTTGGTCTCAGTTGCATTAGCAGAGCTTTAAAAATAATTGTTGCATTGTCCACAAGATGCCCACCCTACTTTTCAAGCTTCTGAATCTCTTAGTAATGCCCACTGCAGCAGTAAACGCTCTTACAGCTGGCAAGTTACTTAATTGCGTATCCCAATTGCAGCACCTCAAGAGGAGAACCCACGGAAGAAAAAATAGCCTTTTTAGCTGAAGCTTCTTGTTAGGCTTTTAAAGTTATTTTAATATTTTATCAGAGGTCCAGTTACGACTCAGACTTTATCAAGAGTAGCAGAGATCTAGGTGTATTTATTAAGTTCTCTTCTGGTTCTCTTGCTGCTATCAATTCCCAAGTCATACTGACAAATGGCAATTACAAATGACATCTAATTCCTAGCTTGGGCTCAGCCAGCCATGACAAACTCAACGCAAACCGTATTTCCTAATAGCACTGCTGCTGGGCTCAGGACCACAGATTATGGGGCACTGAAAGATTCCTGGCAGAAAACACAGACCAGATTGGTTTACTTGTTTTTTAAGCGTTGTATCCTTTGTAACAAGAAAGATAATAGCGAATTCTACTCAGAAGAGGGAAGAAAGACTACCTGAAAAGTTACAGCATGGCAATTATAATTGCATTACCGCTTAACTACTCATCACTTCTTAACTATCGTTTCCATGATTCAGTTCAGGCTCAGTTCTGGGGTAGAATAAAAGAGAAACACTGTTTACCAGTGAGTCACTCAGCAGAGAAAATAATGAAATTCTGATGAAAACTCATTCCATACGCTATGAAACCGTATCGCTGCTGTATCTGCTGGTGATGCAGAAATGAGGTACCACCGCACTTCTTTTTTGCATTGCAGATCAAGACTAAAAAGCCTATTATTTAGCCTCCTAATATTACTAAACCCTTTAACGGTTCCAATCATATCTACCATTTATGGAAAAAGTGCTTTTCAGAATTAAATCCTGTGGGTTATTGGGATGTGTTATTAACAGAGAACGTTCAACAGCATAAAAGAGTGCCAAGAATAAGGGGATGAAATTGTAGCCCCGTAAAGCTGAACTGAAGTCGTAACAGAAGTACTCACGTAAAGAGCGGCCACGCTTGAAAGAAAATGCTGAAACCGCTGCTGTGCCTTGCAGCAGCTATTGCTATGCTAGTGTCCTCTCTACAATTATGCTATCTAATTAATCATTTTGCTGTTGCAAATATTTCATTGAAATTTCTCATTGCCGTTGGTCGCTCTTCCATTAACAGCCTTGATAGGTAGGAAAAAAAACCCAGGCACTTTCTTCCAGGCTAAACCGGTTCAAAATTCACTGTTCCACCCAAAAAAGGGCAAGTCCAGACAGGCACGGGGACAAAACCCCACCTCGATCACAACAACGTCCACAACCGAGAAACCTTCCGAAGGCTTTTAAACTTTCCCTCCATTTCTCCCCAAGAGCATCCCTTTAAAGGATCAACTAAACAAATACACCGCGAGTGCCTCAGACGGGACCTCTCAGCGAGCCCATTAGGGACTCTGTTTGGATGCAAAATACACAGTCGGCGAGTACATTACGGCGGGTTATTTGTGAAGTTGTAGCGATATGCTCCTAATGGGTACAAGGATGTGCTGACATCGGAAGTGAGGCTGACAGGCCTGCAGTTAACTGTCACTCCCGTCACAGACTTAATAGCTTTGCCAGGCACCCTCTAAGCAAATGAAGAGAAGAAAGATCTTGCTGTGTGACAGCATTCAGAAAGAATGCATGTGAATGTCATTATGGTATTGAAAGTGTCAGGTGCCAGCCGAAGAGCCCTGATCAGATAGACAAGCATCGTGCCGGATGCTTTCAGGTTATTTGAAGCCTGTCATTTCTATTAGCAAGCTAACCACAAGTGGAATCCTTCATTAGTTTGTTTTGCTTCGTACAGATGCATCAGGGGATGGAGGCCTGGGCCCTTTTGGCTTTCTCCTTATTAACAGCTCATGATGGCTGGCGAGCAGAGGGGACACACACAGGCTCCTTCCCCTCTGTGTCTGCTCATTAGTGCCTGGCAGTAAAGAGCAGAGACGAGTGGACATTGGCACGGGTTGGCTTTCTAGTTCTTGGAGAAGGCCAAGAATAATCTCAGTAGATTTAATTAAAACTGCAGTGAACAGATGGGGAAGATGGAAAGAAAATACAACTGGAGACCGCTCATCTGTCTGGGTCTCCG
>VWZK01003884.1:177362-272362 GCA_013396935.1 Baryphthengus martii | reverse complement strand
CACCTATTATACACGTGAACCAAGTTTTCAGCCAGAATGGTTGAGCTTTGAAAAGAACTCAAAGGCAGGGATGTTGAAACTGGCTTCTAAAGGCTAGGGTGATAGCAAAGGTCAGTTATGGGACATCAAGAAGTTGTAAAAGACCTGACCAGCACTCTGCAGTTTCTATTAGTTTTCCAAGGAACCATACAACACTTTTAGAAGTTTCTGTTGATAAAAATAAAGTATCTGAAAATTTGTAAACAGCTTTGGAAACACTGCCCAGAGGTCAGTGGAGAGGAATGGAGAATGGGATCATGAGCCAAGGCAACAGGAAACCAGAATGGTAAGAATAATGGGGTAGATTCTGTACCATTGCTGAACTGTCAGGTAACACCAGAGGCTACTGCAGGCAAAACAGGTCCAGAAAAATCTCCAATGACATGAAGAGTCTTGGGTTCCATCTGCGGTAGAAACCAGGAGATAGAAGCTTTCTTGTTGCAGTTCTGAATTGGGAAAGGTCACCTGCTGCTCTATGAGCCTACTTATGCTCCTGGTGATGAGAAGCAGCATTTTGTCCGTGAGTGATCAGGAAAGAGAAACAAGACCATGGCTGATCTTATGCTTAACCCGGTTAGCGCCAGCTGGACTCTTGCTCCGAACTCCAACACAGGTCTCCAGCCAGCAGTTCCCTGTGTGCTTTACAGGTAGCAATTGACTCTGCAAACTGGTGGTTGTTTGAGCTGTTGTGCTCTCTTATCCAGGAGACCACCACATACTGCCATCACACAACAGTCAAGAACAAACTAAAAGCACAAGGCATGGACTCACCTACACAGATTAACTTTTTACACTGAAAATAAAGAATGAATAACTGAACATAAAGAACTGGACACAAAGACTGTAACTTTTTACCCTGCTAAGAAAACAGAAAGAGCCCACCTCATGTAACTCAAAGGACACAAGTATGGCTGTCCACTTAAAAAACAGCTCAAGTGAGACAAATCAGTCCAACCAGCTCAATACCCTGTCTCCTACAGAGACACAGAGCAGCGTATACCAGCAAGCACGCTCATCCTTCCCTTCAGCAGCCTTTTTGCAGCTCAAGGACTCCTGAGCCAGAGGTGGGGCCTCTGTCTTTCAAAGTTGGGCGTGGATCTTTTCCCTATGAATTGGAAAATAGGAGGAAGATGATATTTATCCCCTGAATTGAAGAACAAATCAAAATCTTTCTAGCCCATAAGTTTCAAAATAGCAATTTACTGGTACCCAAGTGTCATGCTTACCCTTGGCCACAGTGATGGATTTCACTAATAGCTGAAGAGTTCTCTCAGTGTGTTTTTCTCAGCTAATTTAGTGCTCGTGAGATGGTCCTCAGTGACAACCCCGGCAGCTGGCTCCCTCCGCACGTCAGCAAACCCCTCGGAGTCTGCACTACCTTCCCCGCACTGTCCCCGTCATGCATCGAGCCTGACCTGGAGGAACCGTACCTGGGCTGAGCGGCCAGTTCCGTAACCGTGAGTCCCTTCAGAGCTTGGTATCTCTGCCAGGCCCGTCAGGGAGCGCGCCAGCCGCAGCGGTGGCCGGGCAATGTGTACACCTGCCTGTGAGAAACTGGGCTGGCACCCAATGGACTCCTTCCACGCAGGTTACCAAACAGGCGTCAGATGGCAACGGCTCCTCGTGCGGCTGCAAACCAGTGACCTACATTACCAATCCCCGGAGCCATCCGAGGCCCCCACAGTTTCTCATTAGTAACAGATCCTTATTTATTTCACAGAGTCGGTGGCTTCTGCCAACACACTACGCACTCCTAATTAAAAGCTGACTTCTTTCATAACCTACAAAGTCCTATTTCCACCTCTGTCCCAACACGCAGAGAACTGTGAGCCTTTCCTGGGGCTGAGCTTGTCCTCCATTTAAAGGCAGATTCCACACAAAGCAAAAATGCATTTTGTTTTATTTTTTTTAAAGACAGCGTAAAGCAACAAAGTTTGAAGGACATCCAACATTTATGCCGTGTGCCCGCTTAACATCACAAGGGACTTTCCACGGGAGCAAAGGTTTTCTTAATAAAGGGTCTCATTGGCTGGCGGGATCAAATCATGTATACACCGATATTTTGCTTCTGGCAATACCTTAAACCCACAGTTAGGCAAGTGTAGAGACTGCAGTGGCCTTGAAACTGTAGCATGGTTTATACATGGTATACACATCTTTGAGGATTTGCAGAAATCTACAAGGGATCTAATGCTTTTCCACCTATTGACATTTACAAAGCAGTTTAAATCATGCATGAGAGGCCTCAGGCACATGTAGTTCACCAAACATAACTCTGCGCTCCCAGGGAATTTAAGCTGACCAACGCTCTTTATTAGAACCGACAGTGAAAGACAGCTATTGCAAAATCTGTACAAGAAATGCAAGGCAAAGATGACAGACTTAATGCCAGTGGATATATTATGCAGATTATCCAACTCAAGCCTTGCTTGTTAAATAAGTTTCATGCTTTCCTCACTCTCACTGCCCCTCTTAGGAAATATCCTCCCTGGCTTTATCAAGGGAGCTGTTTCCTAAATTCCTTGATCAATCACCTGCTTTCCAGGACTTCAGACATGCCGAGTTAGCTCTGAAGATAAGACAGCGATGCTTAAAGAGTGAAAAACAGTTAAACCTTTTCACCTAACAGCACAACAGCGCCGTGCACATACGAGATTAATACCTTAAAAACTTAACAGCTATTTTGCTGATGAAAGAATAGGAGGAATTTTAAGGAATCCATCATCTCTGACAAGTCACCTTGAAGCTGTGAATTCCCAGTGCAATATAATTTTTTTAATATATGCTTTTGCTATGTACATACAGACGAAGAGCAAAATCCTGAGATCCTTGCCCAAGTTTTGACCAGTTCTTAATTAAATTTTGAAACTCTCTAATACAGATATATCTAAGAATCAGACTTCCTGCCAGGAGAAAGAGATTACATGTAATTTGATTGTATCTTGAAGCTTGTGAATGATGCTTAAGATATATATATAGATAGATATAGATATATATAGGTATATATACAGGAGAGCAACCACTAACGAGCACACTGACAGCCTCCTGGAACTGCATGTTCAAGTTTCCAACCATGTGAAGATTCTATTTCCACACACACACAAAAAAACAAATAGTAAAGAGACATTAAAAATAAATAGAGAAGAGTTTGTGTATAAAATGCATGCAATGATGCGCATGCAGATGTATGCATCTATGCATTGATTATATCACATATGTGCACATGCATACATATATTAAACATGTAATTAAAATGTGTAGAGGCAAATAGAAAAATAAAATGTTTAACTGATTGATGGAAATTAAAAGTTTTAAAGAAAGAAACTTAGCCATGCAGTAACACCTTCAATTTATTACTAGTGGCTCACCTTATCAGCAAGCTAGGCCACGCTAGGCTTGACCTAATAAAACCAGCTTGCTTAATATCACGCTTGCAGTATCGCAGAAGTGCTACTGGCAAATTGAAATCACTGATTTTTCTTTTTTTTGTGCAAATAGGAAGCAGAAACAGATGTAGACTAACTACTCCGCTTAAGAGGAATCAAGGGAAAGGAATGTTTTTTCACACCACCAGTTTGGTTTTCCTTTAAATCCCTAACTAAAAAAAAAGCAGTGAAAACCCCTTCCAAAACGCATTCGATAAGTGCAAACAAGCTTAATGGGGCCTATTTCCAATCACCCTTTTGTTACTGGTTGTAAAACACATGGCAAAGCATAAAATATGACATCAACGGAGACATAAGAGGCATTTAGCACTCGTGTAGAATCATAGAGGAACTCCACCTCTTCAGAAATTAGACAGATAACGTAACAATGAACGTTTTATGAGATTTTAGAGCTTGATTCGCTGCTGACGGAAAAATCAGTAAAAAGGTTATAATTGACTTCAGCGATACTGGATCAAGGCCCTAAATGGAACAGACACCTGCACACTGTAGAAGGAGAGAAGTTAAGTCTGTTCAGCTGCTTTGTTCCCAGGTTTTTCTAAAATACCTTTGCCATGGATACTGCAGCTTTCTCACCGGAGAGAGGGTGCACCGGGTCAGAGTCGGGCTCAGCAGGCTCCTCGGGGAAGGGTTACAGCAACAGTTAATCACATCTTACCGATCACACGATCATCTGGTCAGCAACAGTGGTTCTTTAGCAGGTTTACCAATTCCTGTGCTCGCACACTACATACTGGATGTCTCAAGCATTTTGTTTTTTTTTTTTTTTGTGCAATACTTCTTCAGCCACTTTGGTATATTACATCAGAGATAATCTTCCCATTGCCATAGATTTTCATCAGCTAAAAAGAATTGCTTCAGAAACATTGCTATCCATTCACATCAAAGAAGCAGCAGTAAAATCCATTTTAAAAAGCACCTAAACATTAGTTTGATGCATACAGCGATAACTGTGATAGAGCCTAGTCTACCGGGTAAATAGAAATGCCATCAAACCTGTGAGACTGGTAGCAAAACAGCAGTGAAAGAGTGGGATAACTCATAAACTACTGAATAAACTTCTGCAGACGCCCTTTGAGCTTTAAAACACTGAAATTCATCACGCACGTCAAAATCCTGATGTTGAACCATTCGCATAGCATTGAAAATTGGCAAGGAATAAATATCAAGAGAGGAAAAAAAAACCCAACCCACAAAAATCCAATGGCAACCTCAAACCGTATCACAGAGGCTGTTAAGCTAATGACTCCAAGATTGTCAATGGTTTTACATATTACAACTCACTCCTCTACTGAAACTCAAACGAACTTACAAAACAGTTTACCTGAAAACTAAGCAGAGATTATTTAGCAGAAAGAGCAAGGAAAAAGTATCTTGCACCAGTAACACTGATGTGCAAGTAGCTTTCTTGATCAAATTGCAGTTAAACTTGGTGAAACTGTAGCAGGGATATGAAATAAGCCAGGATTGTTTACCTTCAGTAGTCTATAAATACCGTTTTAAGGGCAGAACAGCTGCTTTACTGACGGAATAAACATATGCGGTACAATTCCTCATCTATAATTATGAGAATAGACTGTATTTCACATTTCTTTCATTTCCAGGTCTTTTCTTTGATTTTTACATCTGATACAGCGGCAATGAGATGGACTTCTTGGAGAGATAGGCACGGATTGTGTGTGAAGAACACCACTATGGATAATTCAGCTCAGTCAGCTAAGGAGGCACAAAGCAGGCTCAGCTGGGGTGACTACTCAGGAGAAGAGGCTGCCAGCCCTCTTGAAGGTAGAAGTCTCCTCAGGAAAGAAGTGACTGAAAGTAGAAGCTGCAAACCCGTATCTGCACTGATTCTCCAAGCTGAGGCCAAGGAGCTGTAAAAGCCATCCCCATGGATCATCCTCAGCTCAACCCCATGAGTGTTTGGAGCCGGTGCCGGGGGCTCAAAGCACCCACTTGCAGGAACAGTACCAGGGAGGCTGAAAGGCTGCACGTCCTAATTGGTGGCAGCGCAACAACCTCACGTGGCCCATTACCAGCAGTCAGAGCTGAGACAGCCCTGACGGTGCCGGGAGGACCCACTACTGCTCCAGTCTGTGCAAACACTGCAAAAACCAACAGCGGTTCCATCACACCAGCATCCATGCACGTGGGGAAGGATGGGCCCAGGCTATAAACTGAGATTGCTTTAAGCAGGCTTCAAATATTGTAACAGTAAGACTGCTATCTTCTGCGTATACAAACAACTTCTTCGCTTCGCTTTGATTCAGTGACTCATTTAAAACATTTCTATCTGTCCTGTGACTGGTTCGCTGTCATCTCTGGCCAGTCCCCAGTCTGTTACTAATTGGCACCACTGTTGTCAGGCTTGGGAACGAGGCCAGAGCCAGAATGGGCAAGAAAAATAATCCCTTGCTCATTCCCACAAATGGCTCGTTCTTGTTGGGAGGACTGGTTAGAGAAGCACAGGGGAAGGCTACGTAACCGTGCCGCTACCCTCGCGCTCTGGAAGTGGAGCTCACTCTCAAGGGGATATTGATCTCAACACGCTATTTAAAAATGCATGAAATACATTTTTTCTCTCTCTATTTGATAGATATAATTATGGCAGCCCCTAGAACAACATGCCTGTTTGTAGACTGCTTTCAAATTCATCTAATTTGTATTGCCAGATGGTATGAATGATTGCTACAGATAAACTTTGGATACGTTCCATTATTAATTGACAGAAGCATGGTCACAGCAGAACACTCATCCCACACCACAGATCTGACAATTAATGGTTAAAAGATTAAACTACTGAAGAAAAAATGAGTCCCATGAGTCCCAAGTCCCATTTTATAGCCTTGAGAACTAAATTTAAACAACCAAAATGCATTATGCTCTTAGATCTCTCTACCAACCTCCCCGCACTCGTACAATTTCCAATTCCACCACCAGCTCTTTGCAAAAGACGGGCCGTGGTCGTGTCCTGCCACACGGCGGGACTGGGAACAGCACAGGAGGGTGAAGGATGACAGTTCTACGGCAGGTTCAAGAAATCATATAGTTAAAATAACCAAATGTCTCAACCAAGGCTCACTGCAGATGGTTGGTTTCTAGCTGGTCTTCTACATAAAACACAGGTACAGACATCGGAACAAGGAGCATTAAATGCTGTGCACTGTAGACAAGACACTTGCACCCAAAGTAATGCTGAAGTCCTGAGGAAATGGGAATACCTCGGTTCTATGTATTTTAGAAAACTGGTATCTAATGATCATGCCCTCAATTAATTAAGCAAAAGCTGAGAAAAAGTCAAGTGCTTAACTGATTAAAATTTTTCATTTTTCAAGCTAGTCCACCAGAATACAATATACACATACAGGACCTTCCTAAAAAACGAGACATGAGCTAAAAAATCCTTTATCCATGGGATAAAGAACATTTACCAGTGACACAGGCCTGAAATACAAAGAAATGATGAAGGATGTCCTAAGATGTAAAAAAAAGAAAAAAAAATATGCTTTTTAGCTTCTTGCCTTGCAATGGTTTATCCTCTTACTACACCCTGAGCTGCATGACATGTCTCAGAAACAACATTTCTACTTACAGCACAACTTTCATCTGCAAACTCTCGTATATCGTATAGATCTGCACGATCTGCACGCGTCCTTTCCTAAACACACACACTGAGCATAAAGAGTTAAATAGGTACATAAACTACTTCATCTGAGGTAGGACAATATGGCAGGCTGGCAGAGAACACCTGCACTGTATCATGATCTAGAGACTGATGTGAACAGGGTTATAATTATGAACTGTGGAGTCAGTTCTGCAGAGATGAGGAAGAAAATAAAATCCTTAAATTAAGTTTGACTGGTGCACGAGGGCTGATAACTTTTTCTCTGCCCTCCCAAACACATTGGATGACTAGAATGATAGGCAATGATCACAAATAGCCACAAGCTCACAAGCTGAGCTGGGGATTCAACTCTTTAATGATGTTAAGACACTGATTTCTATGTATAGAAGGTAAATATGCCTGGCAAAAAAACCCCACCAACTTGTGAAGGACATAGATTTCCTTACTGTTTTGAGTTCAGGTACTGCCCCATTCTACCCTCCAGCATGTTTCTGAACTCCTTCCTCAGTCCTATCGATCGCTGCCTTTGCTCTGGCTGGTATATATGGCACAAACACAAAGGTGATACCCACAGTCAGCATCAGATCTGACTGTTCCCGACAACTCCTGTGATACAGCAACCTCAGGGACTCGAGGACACATCTGTGAGTAGATGTAGTAGCTGCCATCTGCACAAACTGCATTATTTAACTGCATTGGCACTGATTAACATTTGCTGTAACCTATGGTAATGGGCTCTGGGGGCCTTCCATGTCTGCTACACAGTGGCAGCTGATGTCTCCTGCTCCATCCTTAAAACAGGATGTTTTAATTTTTAATGGAGCACATGTTCGATTGGCTATACAAACAGGCTAATCTGCAAAGCATGTGCTCAATAACAAGCCAAGCTATGCAGCCAGAATAACAACACTGCTCTGCCATGCACGAGATGCAAAAGGCGTCCTGCTTTATGCCACCATCGCTCAGCACTGATGGTCAAGAGAAATGACTGTGCACGTTTCCCCACTCCCAACTGCAGCCCTTAGGAATTAGCTACCTCCTTAGACGCACCTCGGGCTGCCAGCTCGTTTCTCATTTGGGAAACTGAACTGGGGAGTTGACAAAGTTCAGGTGCCCGGAACAGAAATCCCAACGGTGTGGCAGAAGCACTGCGAGGCGAAGCTCCAGCGCCCGCTGGGAGGGGAGAGCTCGGTCAGGGCTGGTGCACTCAGAAGAAAAATAAGCTGGTGGGCATTTAAGCAGACAGCAGAGAAGTGGATGATTCCCTATTGCTGAAAACAATACATGAAGAAAATTCTTCATGTCCATTCCTTCTCTCAGCTCTCATGTAATCCATAGACATTCTCCTCCAAGGCATGTCTACTAAAATCATGTTGTCAACATTTTTTTTTGTTTAAAAGTATAGCCAACCTCTATGATACTGCTCAGCTTTGCTTACACAAGCTCAAATGCATTTTATTCATCCTCCCCAAAAAAGAAGCCCTCTAGAGATGACGGCTGTACCATGATGTTTTAGTGTATTTACGATAGGTGGAGGGAGGCTACTGTAGTCCTATGCACTCTCCCTTGAGATGGCATTTTTGGGGCAGGATACAGGCTCTAACTGAAGTTCTGCGTCCAAAGGCATAACAAGGATCACTTGCACAACAGACACACGCTAGTGAAAAAGAAGAAAAATAAAGGCAGTCACTGGGCTGAGGTGTATTTATTGGAAAGCAGATGGGTGAGAACTCAGGAATCTCAGGCTTTTACGTTACCTGTGAAACCCTGTCAGGTTATTAATTTTCAGATTCAAGGAGTTTGCTTCTGTGTCAGGTTTTTTTTTCCTGTAAGAAGCCTGTTTTCCAAAGCTCAGTAAGATTTTCTTTGGCTTTTTTTGTATCGCTTGTTACCTCTGACCTGATTTGTCTACAGACTATGCCAAATTTATAACAAGCATGGGCTGATTAAACAATTAATGGAATGCTATTTTGGGACAACCTCATCTTCCTTCTAACCTGTTCTCATGACTGTGTCTGAAGCATAAACATGAACTGACCTTTCAAAAAGGTCACTTTTATTTTTCTGTGTTTTCTTCCATGATGAATTATGCCTTTGAGAAAGGCACTAAATTATGGAGCCTTTCAATAGACCTAAGAAAGTCAGAGGAATGTTAAGAGCAATTTCATTCCTCTGGTCTTCACAAAGTACACATAGGAAGCTGTTTCATGGTTTGGGTTAGTAAATACATCTAATGAACTGATGAACACCTTTTCCTGCCTTAAGACATGAATTTTGAAGATGTTAACATGATTATCCCTCTTGTAAGTGGTTGATCAGGTCTTGGTGCAAGACCTTCAGTGTTGAGAAATATATTTCTATGGATCCATTTCCAGCAGTAGTCTGCTGCTGGAGAACAGACCTGGCATCCACCGTTTGCTAACTAATGATTACCCTGGAAGCCTATGTGAAAAATCAGAGTGTTATTGCTTCTTTTGGATTTTTGCAAGGTGTTGAAATATTCCAAAAAGCACATACAAAAACCATCATAAATTCACTGTAAATTTAGAAGAAGGGGCAAAACATCCTCCCACAGCAACCTAAAATCCCCTTCTGTGAATGCTGCGAGGTCCTGGCTGAAACAGCATGAGAAATCCCAGCCTGAGGTTAAACGCTCCACCTCCCTTCCATCAGCATCAAGTGCTTGAGCTGATCTCTGCAATAACAAGATCTAAATCAGCAAGGGCAGTATTAGAGTTGCAAGATAAAACAAGTATTGATTGGTGTGCTGAAGTCCATGTGCAAAAGCAAGCTTGAACCCTTCTGATAAGAAACCTTGTCTATCTGAGAAGTCAAAAACTCCCAGGAATGGAACCATGTTCTCAGTAGGCACAGACTATAGACATTCAAAGGGGCAAGCAGAAGATCTTTGGTTATCTTTGCATCTATCACAATCCCCATTATCATGGATGAAATAGTTCTCAGCAGAGCAGCCAGCATTCGAGCCCAAATTTCAGGCAGTCTGGGGACAAAAAACCAAAGGGGTGGAATTCAGGTCTCTTCGCTGCACATTTGAGAAAGCTGAATTCATCTCAACTGTAACTCGGGAAGGTTTAGTCTGCCCTACAGAAACCAAAAAGCTGCTACATTAATGCACAAGGGTGTCCTTTCCATCAAGTTCCTTAATTAGCTTATCTGGAGAAAAAAACTATACCAATCAAATTAAATATTAATCACATATAAACTGCTGATCACAATCATCTGGGGGTTCACACATGCAGAACGTAGGGATCGCAGTGTGATTTCTTTTCCCAGAGAGTTTCCTCCTGTTCTCTTTCCATTGCCAATTTAGCAAATTCGTATAAAAAACAAAGCCTGAGTTTTCCAAGTACAACATTAACAACAGACCAGAAGTTTTCCTACACTAAAATATTGAACTAAAAATCCAATTCCTTTAAATCTTTCTAAATCCTTGCCTCTGATTGGGTTCATTAATAAACATGCTGGTTTTGTTACAGGGAGTGACATATGGCATAATCCGCTAACAGGAAGAAGTATTTTGCATTTTATTGTAGAAAACAAACATGCAAACAGGTTTTCACAGATGGCTTTCTTAGCTTCTGGGAGGAAAAAAAAAAGCTTAATAATGCTTGAAAACAATTCTCCCCCCTCACTCCGTAAAAGAATAGAAGGAAAAAAAAAATAGACTGGAACTGCTTTTCAACTAAAGTAAGTTCTACTCTTCCTATCAGCTGTACACCAACTTATTTTATAATACTGCTACTTCTTCAGTTATGCATGAAATAAAAGCCTATCAACTTGCCAGTGTCTGATAATATATATCTAGGAGGAAAAAAAAAAAATAGGGTGACATTCTTGGCTTTGGTTAACTGCTCAGTGCAGTGAGAAAACCACCAAAGCAACCACAGAAGGCTTTTAATCAAGAGGGATTTGGATCTCAGTAGCTAGACCTCTACCCACTTTCCATCATCCCTCCGTTGGTTTGATTGCATGTGATAAGGTGAAGTCTACGGTCCGTAGCATTGGAAAAATACTGTGTTATTTCAAATCTACATTATGGACAAGTTTTAGTAAGTCTGAGAAATACTTTATGTACACATATCGTAATGCTTAAAAATGTAGGGCACCTTTCTTCTGCTCATTCTCACTCAGTCTTGCTACACTGTTCCCTCACCACCTTCCCACCATAGCTTCTTGGGAACAAAACAGATCTTATGCTGAACTTCACGGCGCTCTTCTTCATGAGGTCAGATTGTCAGAATAATTTTTCAGTTCTGTCCAGCATATCCAGCACTGTACAATTTCAAGTAAACTCAGTTCCCTTCTCCACCCGTAACGACGTTTCTTGCAGCACACACAGATCTATCCGTGTATCTCCCAGAACAGTAATGTCTACTCTGAACGAGCAAGTTTTATGGTCTACAGTAGTACCCCAAACTTTTTATGGATCTGACATTAAACACTACCTTCAAAAACAGCCCTCAGACATTGCCACTTGCCTGTCTCTGCCTGTCTCACCATGTCCAGACGAAGAACATGAAGAACAGTGTATCCCAAGCTCCTCAGGACTACAAAACCTGACTTACACTTTGGGAAGACCCCGTGCTTCCTAAAATAGGAAAGCCTAGACTGCTTGTTACTGCCATGCCAGTCTCATGGGAGCAAGAAAGACCAAGTGAACTGGCTTCTGTATCACTGGAAGGGAGAACCAGGCTAACCCACGGCCAGCAGGTACTGGGTTTGTCCTTGTGCTAAAATAGAAAAATGCTGCAGAAGTTTTCTGCATTAGGTGCGCTCAAGCGCTCACGCTGTCTGCGTGGTGAAAGCAGCCAGCCTAATCCCTGGATCTCTTTTGCATAAGGAATCTGAGCTGACGGCATTTAATCAGCTCCAAATTTACACTACTGATCACCTTTTCCATTTAATCACGACTGCAGCCTTTCAAGAAGTAATTCCCTTTGGTTAAAATTAACAATGACAGGCTGTGTTTTTACACACTGCTGAAATGTATAAAACAATCAGATGGAGAAAAAAATTATGCCCTCCTTTTTCAGAGCTGATTTACGATATATATGCAAACCCTATTAAAGTTAAACCATGCTTTTCAATGAAATGAGGATTTCCAACAAGCTGCTCTCCATTTTATTTAAGGATCCCAATGACTGATACAAACAGCGGTAATCAGCTCTATTACTAATATCGGATATTTGGGCTGGGAGATAACATACTTAACCCTTAAGTGAGAAATAGCTCATAAATCAGAAGCACTTTGTGAGGAAGTATAATAAGACCCTCTCTTGTGAGCAGAAATCAAATGATATCCTGCTGAGACACATTATACTCCTTTCTCCAAAATCTGAAGGTTAAGTATAAAAAGAAATTAACGTGGAGAAAGATGATCAGTGGAAGTGGGGACAGAAGAAGGTGGCCAAGAGGAATGCAAATATCTAAACAGGTGGGTAATCTTATCCCAGCAGATAAGACAGAACTGGGGAGGAGGTGGTTATGGCTTGGAAGAGAAGGAAAGCTCTTGGGAAACAGCAGGGCCTGGTGGACGTTTTGCAGCAGATTTGGATGGAGGGTACACACCTACATCACCCAGCACCTGAACAGACTCACAACAAAAGTCCCTGCATTTCCCAGGTGTGAAGACGTGAAGGGGACGTTAAGCTGTGTGACACCATGGCCCATTACAGCTTCCTGGGCAAGGTAATGCCAGATGCATCCAAAGGTCTAGGCACCCATGCACCTCAGGGCAAAAAACCCCTGACTTGCACGAGGCATCGAGCCAAACTGACACGTAAAATGAATTACCTGGGATCTCCAAACAGAGGATGAATTTGAGGCCAACACTGAGGAGTATTCATTAAACCCTCCTAAGGGGAATAAACACAAAGGTCCGGTGAGGGGCATCTCTGTCTGGCACTAACACCGGCCTTAGGAGAGCAGCAGGATCACGCTGGGAGGTCCTGTCCCATTGCAAACCTGCAGCAAAGCCCAAAGGGTGCATCTCAGTCATCAAATACTCCCGAACTGCTCACACACAACGTGCAAGCTGAAAATTATTCATCATAACTATTCACTTGAGGATCCTACTGTGTTTCGACCGTTGAAAGGAGAGGTAAAAGAAAGCTACAATGAGCAGTCTCCACGGCCTAGGAGCGTTCAGAACTACAAGATGAAAGCTAATACCATTTCTGTTTTGGTTTCGTCTTGAGATTCCCTTCTGGGTTCGTGTGTTTTCCTTCTGTTCAGGGAAAAGAGAGCGAAGCAGGTGAGTGGAGTGCAGCTCTCAGAGCAGAGCTGTGAGTGGGAGGATTTTCTGGCAGGTGGAGAAGACTTGGTGTCAAGAAACACGGCAGCAACAGAAGGCTCAGCTCCACATTGCCCGTGTGCTACGTGCCACCCCTCAGCTCACCCACTCGCGTGGATGCCACGCGACAGCGCAGGGGAAAAAAACACCAAGAATAAAGACCGTGGTATAATGGGGTTTGGGGAGGGGGGGGAGTTTCAAAGTGGGTGAGGCAAGAAGAGCAGAGAGCTAACACAGAGAAAAAGTTCCTTGAGAGAAGAGCAGAAGGGAGGCCAAGGAAGAACACTTTGGCTTTGCTGGTTTTCCTACCTCATACCTGCAACTCTTACCGAAGGGTTTATCACTTTGGGTCTGTGGATGGGATGCAGTGTGCTGAAAGTAGCCAAGCCTATCACTAAAGATGTGGAAAGGTTGTTTTTCTGGGAGCTGGTCGGAACTACAATGTAGATAAACACGGACATTTCCTCCAAAGATTACACTCCGCTACAACTTCTTCTGCGTGTGTGTGCTGCTTGCAGAATGCTGAACTTGTTTCCAAAATAAATAGCTCCCAAAGAGGATTTAATAGGGTTTGCTGTTTTCCAGAGGAAATAGATTGCAAACAGTTTCCTGCTCCTATTTCAAATGAATTTTGGTCCAATTATTTTCTTTTTTTTAGGATAAAGCTAAATGGACTATTCTGCCCTGTCCCTGGCTGAGTCGAAGCATGATTTCTTTTGATTATGCTTTTATGTTGCAAAACGTAGGGCTCTGGAGACATAATGGACGTCTCTGGGAGAGTGGCAGCAATTTTTTTTTTCTTTTTTTTTTTCCTTTTTTTTTTTCTTCAAGTGTGCCAATGCTTGTCAGCATTCACTTTGGTGCCTGCTGTGCCTGAATAAAAACACTGAAGGAGGTAGAGTGAGAGAGGGAGGGGAAAAAACCCCAAACAAAATAAGTACTGTCCACCATGCCCAGGGGAGGCTGGCACAGAGGTGGGTAGAATTCAATAGCGTCTGTGTAGGCTATATCTCAAGCACTAGATGAAGCCTGATTTCCGTTTTCTCCTTGTTATTCTGACTAGTGGGTTTATTTTTTTTTCCCTAATCCTGTTTTCTGGTTTTTTTGGTTGGTTTTGTTGTGTTGTTTTTTTTTCTACTGGAGTAGTGACAATTAGTAGCAGTAGGGAGGGGAAACCTTGGCAGATTTCCCATCCTGACCTTTAATCCAGAACGCAACTTGTGGTCCAAAAGCTTCCTAAAATAAAGCTCCATCCTTTTCTTTGTTTAATTTATAAACAGCGTTGAACAGAAAAGAGAAAGGGAGGGAAGCTCCCCTGGTTCCTCTTGATGGGAGGTGAATGCCATCATCTTCCTGGTATGGAGGGTAAAGCTGGGAAATTTGTCACTGTCTGGGTTAGTAGGGTATTACTGAGAATAAAACCATTGATTTCCTTGAAGATAAAGACCTTTGTGTTGGCTGCAGCTTAGGAATGTACAAAACATGTTCTCATCTTCCAAATCAAAGAAAGAAAGAAAAAAAATCTGTTTCTATTTGTCTGGCTGTCTATAGCCCAGGGGCAATACATTCTATTGCAGGGACAAGGATGAAAAATAATGTTTTTCAGTTTTGATATCTGGATTTTACAAAAAAAAACAAAAAACCAGACCAAGAAAAATCCTCATATGCTGGGTGCTGAATCAGCCTCCAAGGGTCCTTCACAGAGTGAAACCTAGTTCAGGTTCTCAACACAGGCACTAGCTCCAAGCAACTTTTGGCTGCTTCTTCTTTGACAGAATCAGAGACAGGCATGTGCCTTGGTAATTACAGCAAAAGTCTGGAAGGTTTCATTTTTCATTTTCCTACTGATTTGTATTAGTGTCCTTGGGCAAGTCACTTAATGCCCCGATAAACTTTCTCCTTGAGTTCGAGACCCTGGTTAAGTGGTAAAACTCAAGAAGCAGACAGGGAATGTCTCTAAGCATCTCCTCAGGAGGGTTCAATCTGTTTTCTTGAGAAACAACATCTGCGTGGGCTTTTCAGCATAGGAAAGGCTGCAAGAACCACACACTGTCTTAGGAGTGGAACTGTCATAATTTGCATATCAGATATGAAATATTATCACCACCTTTGCTCATATTCATAGGATAAAGATTTTAATCAGAAGTCCTCTTAGTCATCTGAAGCGTAATTTGCTCCTGGGAAGACAGAGCATCCTCCAGTCTATTCCAGGTTCATCTCACACATGCCCTGTGCTGCTTCTCAGCACAAAAATGAATTCCACCTCTTCGACCCAACAGATGCACACGACAGGTTCTACCTGTTATACAGAAAAAGGCCTCGGGACACATAAGTGACTAGCAAATACCTGCCAAAGAGACAGAAACTCAAACTCTTTAGTGGCATTTAACTTAATATTTCTTAATTAAAATAAAATTGAAGAGAAGGGAGAGAAAAAAAACCCCAACCCTTAATTGTGTCAGCCATGGAAGAAATCGAGATTGAGGGCTCCAGAGAAGATAATGTCCTTTTGGATTAAAACTCTACATTTTATATTTTATCTCCAAAAGGCTATAAATGAGGTTTGGGATTTAAAAAAGATTTCATATGATTTTGTAATTACCCAAGTTACTATTACCTGATTAACACAGGAATCCTAATAGTCTGTTGCGCTTTCATTTCTCCAGTTGTGGTTGTCATGGGGCTCGACACCTGTCACCTGTTCATTTACAGGCATTTTAATTAACCTACATTATGTATGCTTTTTTTTTTCCTTTGGATTTAGTGCCTGAATTTCATATTAAAAAATAAAGTTAATAGCTACCTGAAGGAGGGCTGCTGCCAAAACATTCACAGTCGATCCTGCCACATCCATTTATCAGTACGTGTCGTGGCAGCAGCAACCGCCAGTGCTTAATTGGAAGAAGCACAAGATAGACTAAATTCCTTCGTGCAGTGATACAGGTCTGACACCCAGCATTACAAATATAGACTTTCACGGGGTTGTAGATGTAGCTACAGACAACCTGGATATGGCTGGCTGAATTTGGACCTACTTTGTGGATGCTAATTCAGACAAAAGTCCTTTTGATTTTGCCTGAATGTTGACAGAAGAATCAGGCCTGCTCCTTTGAAAACATAACCTAGGACAAGGTATAAAGAGGAAAAAATATCTGTAACAAAAAAATGTATTTAGGTTAAATGGTTCTCCACAACCACTTTGAGCAAGCTGTTTTCAGGTTTCACTACCTTTTGCACATGGACTGGCCTTGCAAAGTGGAATTTACCCTGAAGGCCAACAGCTGACAGGTCAGGTCCTGCCTCCCTACACCAACTAAAATACAGCTCATTTGGAGTTCAAGGTGCTTGCCCAGATCTCTACAAAAAGTCCTCTGCAAAGACACACCTGCCCAGCACGTGAGGACGTACGAGGCAGAAGCAGACACTTTTTTCTAAGCAAGTCAATTAAATATATCTGAGGAAGCTCCCAGGAGGTGGGGTGAGCTGGTGTGGGGTGGCTGAGAACCACACTGGGACCCCGCCTGCCGCCTACGCCGTGCGAGGAACGTGTGGGACGCCGCGGAACGACCGTTCTAACACCTTGTACAACCTTATTCAAATCCCTGGGAATGCCTTTGGTGCTCTTCAGTTGACTTGTAAAGACAAATCTTTGCTGTCTAAACTTTTACAATGGCCGGTACAAGATAGGGAGCGGCTCCTCTGTTAGTCTGGATCTGAAATGAACGCACAAGAGCAGCGTGTATTTGCTGATTCACCCAGTCGTGCCAAGGAGCCATTCGCAGCCTTAAGACTGGCTCTTCACCACTGAGGTCTGCTCTTCTCACAGGCTGACTCTCCTCCTTTCCCTCTGGGTGGAGACAAACCTTCTTTGACTGGAATGGCAAATGAAAGGCAACGGAGTTGCCTGACTTCTCCGCTTTACTAAAAACCTAGAGTTAATTTTAAGACGACGTACCGTGCTTCGCACTGGGAGAGTCACCACGCTTGGGGCCTGATGGTTTCCAGAAGCATGTCTGCAAGTCCAGATTCCACCCAGAGTGATCTCCTCCAGCTTTCTGAGCAGTGATGAATTTGGAAACACGCTTGGGTTACCAGCAGCCAGGAGCATGTTTTGTTATAATCAACAAAGCGCTTTCAAGTGCGGGCACAATGATAATGTCATGAGGGCTCTAATATGTTGGTTAATAGGAAGCAGTTAAAGGATTTTTTTTCATTTCATACAGGCCCACGATGATCTTCCAAGCTGACAGATTAAGATACACACGCTTAAGAGACACAGTACTGGTGATTATGGATCTTAAAACCCACTTGGGCCATTAACTCTCTGAATTCTCAATATTCTGCCCACTCCAGAAGGAATTCATAGGTCGGTGTAAATGTGATGCAGTATGATGTGAGTGACAGGACCCAACTGACAGCAGTTCTCAGACCCCAAATGGACTCAATATTCTACTAATCCTACCACCTTGCGTAGCCAGGCTGGAGGACAGCAAGAGAGAATCATACCCAAAATCGCTCAAAACCCACTGTGCTGCACAAAGCTGAGGTGCGTACCGGTGCTCTGAGAGAGACCGGGGGCACAGCACAGTTTATGTGGAAACATCTGCGTTTGAAATCAGGTAATCAATATACACCTAATCACATAAACTGTCCCTTCTGACAACAGACAAACAGAAATTACTTGTCAATTGGGACTGCAAGCACCAGAATACAGCGTCCAGTGAGACCACAGACTGCCTTTCAACGCTGCAGGCACAGTACAAACTACAAAACTCTTTTGTTCTAGACTTTACACAATTTATAGATTGGACTGGACAGAACAAACTGTTTGGTCACGTTGACACGAATAAATATATCAAACCCATCATCCAAAGGATGCAGAGAACAGTTTACCCTCCGCTAAAACAGGCCACCTGTCTGTGCACTGGAAAATTGCTCTATTCATTCAAATTTGCCGTTCAAAACCTGCTCCTGTTCACACGGATGCACAGACGTAGCAACACCAACTAATAATAAACCACCAGCAGCACATTGCCTCGTGGCTTCACACCCTCGTGGCTAATGGAAAATTAACAAGAAGCTGGATATGAATCCTTTAAAAAGGGAGAGCAGAGCTCAAGAAAACCGATGGCAACATTGATACGGAAAACAAAACAAAAAAAAATAAAAGGGCGAGAACTCCAGGTTGTTTCTAAGAGGAGGGAATTTAGCCAGCTCGCTATTCCTCTCTCCTCTTCACCTCCAGTGTGCAGTAACTGCCTCCTCTTCCACACATTCACAGCCCTTTGTTTGGCGCTTAACGGCTAAATCCAGGGCTGGGGAAGGGAGATGGGGACAAGGGGGCACTGGAGTCGATGCCAAGTTTGACAATTCAGCACTTTCCAGGCCGGGCCACCTGCAGCCTCGCACGTGAAGAACCAGTTCCAATTGCGCAAAGCTCCGGCAGAGCCGGCTCGGCAGCGCTTCTCCAGCCACTCTGCACAGATGTCAAACGACTGCGGAGTGCGGATCCAGGCCCCCAGATTTTAATTCTTAAAGGATTAGTTGTTGAGATGAGCTGCACTTCAGTACGGAATGAGAGAAGAGCTTTTTCTTTTTAGCATCCACTCTGCTCCTCAGAGCCTGGATCTAAGCCATCGTTTTCCCTCTCTGTTTTGCCCCTCCACTTCTCGGAGCCATCTTCGCCTGCAGTGCCTCTTGCATCGACAGCCAGGCAAGTACAGCTGGGAACTCTCCCAGGGCCTGTAACTTCAACTGCACATAGTCTCCTGCTTCAGGCAATGATCTGCTCTGGTTCTTCCCACTTCAGCAGCTATTTCTCACTACCAAGAAGGACAATAAAACCCCCGACTACATCTCCCCAACCGTGATCCCGAATGTTCTGAGTATCTGTCAGTGCCTTTGAGCCACGCAGGAAGCGTGGCCACGAGGAGGAGGGGTGTTTGCCAGGCAGAGCCAAGGACTTGCATTTCAATCCACCTTCCCAGCAGCAAAACGAGAGCGTAATTCTTACCACAGCGCTTCAGAGCAGGGGCAGGGGACATCGAAGGAAATGTCACCACGACTGGATGCACGAGGTGAATGTGACCCTCTGAAAACAGCGGGAACTCCCACATCCCCTTTTTTTAGTGCTGTAATAAGTAATTCTCCACAAGTAGGGAAAATAAAGGCTGGAGCATACGGTTTCTATCTGTGCTGCACAGAAACTGATTAAAAATGCTAACAACCATGATTGTCCAACAACCAGGAGCTCCCAAGAGGCTCATACACACAGATGGTGATTAGTTTGGGATGGCCAGAACAATCACTAGTACCATGTTGCAGTAACACCCACAGACTATCTGTCACAGTCCCAGGAGACACTTAAAGGCTGTTTACTTCATACAGTTAACTTGAACCATAAGCTTTACAAGCCTCTTTGATACATTTTTAATCACTCTCCTCATAAACCTATAACATTTCCCTGCACTGATACATGTTTGGGTTCTGTATATCACAAACTCCTCATCAGGCTGGAAGGAGGCTCAATGTGACCGTCCCTGGTGAGTCACCGGTGCCTCCCGGCCACGGCCGTGCCACCCCGAGCCACCCCTGCAGCTGCAGAGCCCGGGGCTCCCGTCGCCTCCCGAGCCCACACCGCTAGTCGGGCAGACGCTGATCCATGGCACAACCAAGAGATCCATAGCAGCCGTGTAACAAAGATTAGGAAGGTTAAACTAAGCCAATTGTTTATCTACACCTGACTTACTTTTTTTTTCCAAATAATTCTGCTGCTCCAGGCTAAGAAAATACTTTTATTTAATGGCTGGTGCATTGCTTGGGAGAGGCTTTCTTTCAGTTAGGTCCAATAAACCAAGTATTTCCAAGCACTGTGCGTTATTGCTTCCAGTACTATATTTCTTCCAGAGATCATAATCTTTCTTTAAATAAAATGAACGGTTTCGTAATTTAGACCTCTCCAAAAAGCATTTCCAAAGCGCAAAGCAACCTTGCCCCTCCCTCCCAGGGTCCTGATTCTGCAATTCACCTCACGTGAGCCAACAGGGCTGTCCGTCCACGCAAAGCTCCGTGCGCAAAGTGAGGAATTAATCACTCCTGCGACTCTGTCCAGAGCCGGGTCTGGGGAACCAGCACCAGACACCAACGCTTACTTCTGTCATCTCAGCAATTGCTCCAGGGAGTTGGGGCAGTGAAGTCATTGGGAAAGCAGGTTAATTTACAGCAGCAGGAGACGTGGGGCATCAGGCTGTGGAAAGCCACTTTTGCTGCCTCTTTCACTGGTGTAAATTTAAATAACTTCCACAGAGAAATCTGAGATTCACAGCGAGCAAATGTTAGTAGACTCTGCTTCTCCCTTGTTGTCGATTCTTTCTCCTTTAACTGCCTCATCTGTTTGGAGAGAATATTTACCCACAAATGGATTTTCTCCACGTTTCCTTTACCACCTATAAAGCCGTTCCTGCTTCTGTCCCTTACCCATATGAGATCATTTCCCACCTCCGTGCAGTCTGAGGTAGCCTGGTTTAGAGGTCTCGGTACAGATCACAGAGACTAGAAAGTCACGGCTTCACTTGGTGACCTTAAGCGAGTGAAAATGGGACAGGGTTTTAGTATCCCATTCAGAGAAGTGGAACGAAAATGCTGAAAAACTGAAAGATGAATGAAATGTGAAGGAATCAATCAATATGTGTCTCTGAGAATTTAAAATGCTATAATACAGAAGTGCCAAATCGTGCTATGGTTACGTATCTCAGCAGATGTATTAGTGGGGAAAATAATTCTTTCTGTGTAGAAAAATTGCACAAAATACAAAGCTACTATAGAAGTTATCTTACTACAACAGAAACTTCCCCTATTCACTAAAAATACAGGTTACTGTAAGAATCCGACGCAGAGTTTGAAATGCAAGACTCAATTCTGTTCTATTGGGGAGTTTGAGTTTTTTTCATTAGCTATTTTTAAAACCTATCACAAATCTGTCCTTAGAAGTAATTTAAAAACGTAAGAATTGAAAATTTCCAAATGTAAAGAAACATCCGACAATATTTGTATTTACTTCACTTTTGCTTCAACTCCCATGTTGCAAATCTGAAGTGTAAGAATCCCTACTGGCACCTCCACAGAACTAACAGTCTAGGAAGATGTCCAAGGTTTTTTTCTCTCAGCTTTGCTTTCAAAGGCTAGCAAAAACATGAGATCATACATCATTTCATTTAATATCACATGGGCTTCAACAACCTAGCCTAGAGATGCCACAACTCTCACAATGTCTGGGTGGGACGTGCCCGCCTACTCCTCATCTTACGCTCCCCCGCAATGGTGCCAGGACCTTTCACACCCCCAGGCAGCTCTGCAGTTTGTCTTCCTTTAAGACCCAAGGTACTAAATGAAACCGAGAAATCCATGACAGCAGTTTGGTGGTTGGTGTGTCGGGCCCGCCCACCAGCGTGCTGGCCAGCGCCGTCTCCGTTGCTTCCCTGCGCACACTTGTGTGTCTGCATCCATCTGTTTCCTACCTCCTGAAACAGTGAGATCACAGCAGGGACTATCTTTGTTTTGTGACTGTTCAGCACCTACCAAAAGGGGCTCCTGGCTGTCGCAAGGGACCCAAGGAGCTATGCTCATTCGATATTGCCGATGGTGTCCAAAGCGAAAGGAGTCTTAATGGTGTGAAGACCACTGGAAGGCTGCTTGAGTAGCTCTCAGCTCCAGACCCTGGGGTAGAAGTGCGGGGTCGATACGATGCAGCAACAGCTCACCCTGTCGCACTGGAGCTCAGTAATTCACACTGGTGACCAAACTGCATGTTTGGCGTAACACAGCAAAGCCAGAGCAGGGATGAAAACAGAACGTAGATCAGCCAGATCCCTGCTCTGTGCCTCAACCAGCAGACCACACCTTCTCCTTGATGAGACTCCTTCCACATCACACCAAAGCTCTGGGGCCTTTGCTTTTCCGGAGGCAAATATTAATGTAGAGAAACTCTTCCCCACCCAACTTGCATAGCTAGGAATGTATTGCCCAATCCAGCAGCCCAAAGAAAAGCAACATGATTAATGGAAATGTGCTTTGCTTACTTGTAAGCTCTTTCTATTCCCCCACCCACACATATACATAAACTTTTACAGCTTTGGCTACTTAAGATCTTAACCAGACGATCTGCGCCGGGTTATAAACTATGGTAGGAACCCTCAGGCAACAGGGTCCCTACATTAGCAACCACTCTGTATTGAACAATTATATTGATACTCATCAATCATTTACTTGAAAAGAAGAAAATATATTAAAAAGGACTGCAGGGGATTTATCTTCCCATACTGATAAAATAATGTTAAAAATTAATGAACTAGAGCAACTCTGAAGGCACTGTAAAGTAAAATCCAAAAAAATTCCAACCATCACAAAATCCCCACAGGCCCTCAGACAGCTCTTAAGGGGTGCTTCTCTGTTAAAGATACTCCGCCCTCTCCGGCCTCCCGGGATTTTTGCTTTTGTTTTCATGTGTGTCTACCAGTTTCGATGCTTTTCTTCATCCACTGGTCTCTTCCTGGCATTTTTCATCCCAGGCACTGAATCACTTTTTAGTTTTATCCTTGAGGAACGGAACAAAGATGTCACAGTTTGAAATCCCCATTCACTGAAGCAGTTTTGACCTGCATATGGGTACTATTCTTAATTTGACAGAAAGCTATTTAAGAAACTTCTCACCCTTTTCTATCCTTTAAACTGTCAAATGCTGCAGCACAACTACAGCCATGAAATTCAGCAAGGTGCCCAAACTTTGTGCAATGCAAAGCTCCCTGGCAGCTTACAAATAGCCCGAGGGCTGTGCTTAGCTCACATTAAATGGAACAGATTGCAGCTGCCTTTGCTATCAGACAAAGTTGTGGGCACGGAGATCAGAGGTCCCGTCATTCATTGCTTCGTAAGGTCCCCGTCACTCTGTTTGCTGTATCTTTGCCTGTGTCATTTCTGATCATCAAAAAGCACCTTCGTTTTACTTACCCTTTCATCTGACTTGAGCGTTCTCCTATCCAGCAATAACGATAAAATGATTATGAATGCTGTCCATTCCCTGGTGTACACGGAGATGACGGAAATTTTATCTTCTTGCCTCTAACGTTACACAAAGGAACGGTGTTACTGTTTCGCAAACTCAGGTGTACGCTTTGTCTTATAAACTCTGGAAGAATTTTGCATAGGTGCCCTTGCACCCATTGATCAAGATGTATAATGGACCAGTGCAGAGCAGACTGGATTCGAACCTTGTGGGCTGCTGGCTTCCATGGCAAATGGGATTGCTACTGGGAATACACACGGTGTGCACTGCGGATAAAGTGGTGAAAATATTTACACGCTGAAAGTGCAAACCCATGTTGACAAAGTGGAAACTCACGTTCCTACCTTTCATCCATCCCTTTCATGAGTAAAAGAAACTGAAAGAAAGCTAAAGGAAAGCTAAAACAACCAACAAATAAACAAAATACCCAAAGGAAATTGGGTTTTATATATCAAAACAAAAGATTCAGTTCTGAATACGATTATGAAAATAAAGGGGGTTTATAGATTGAAAAGTAGTTACTCATAGTAACTCCTGTGGGGTTTTGTTGTGTTTTTTTTTGTTTTTGTTTGTTTGTTGGTTTGTTTTTTTTTTAAAAAAAAACATAAACAACTCCTTTTTCGTGTGCATGACAGAATTCCAAACATCGTAATTCCAACTTTTTACTAGATAATAGTGGTTTTTTCATAGGGAAAAATAGTGAAGTTTTGTCCCAAATGAAATTAATCCAAATACAGTGAAATCTATTTACAATCAAATCATATTTTTTCTCAGTCAGCTTCAGACTACAGTATATTCAAACACCATTTTTCCTTCGTACTCCCTTGAACGGCATTTTTTCTATGAACATTCTCTCGAGAAATACCCGCTCCCACCCTTCACATGTCCATGGCAATTACAGGCAAAACCCTAGAAGACCAAACATACAAGATCAGAAGAAGTACTGAGATTAACAAAAACGAAATTTAAAAATCACAGACACCCGCACGTACATACATGGCTTTGTACACACCAGATCACGTGTGCTAAAGGACAAAGAGTGATTTATTTTCAGCTGCTCACAGATGATAGCTTCCCATCTTTGCTTCCATGAATCATTCAAGTCTTACTCTGAAGCTTCCCAAGTAAGACATAGGCAATGCAAGGAGCCTTCGAGCGAGCCCCTTCGCACACAGGTGAAATCCACCTAAATTCTTCATTATGGAGGGGGGGGAAATATGAGGCCTATCTAATAAAATTAATGGCAATAATAACACTTTGCATTTCTAAAATGCCTTCCAGCTCAGGAACTCGAGGCTTGATAATTAATGTCTCTTTAATTTTATTTCTATCGATTAAAGATTCAGCNTTTAATCAATAAAAAATTAACGGAAAAAAAAAAAAAAAAAAAAAGAGTCTATTAACAAAAGCTAATGTGATTTTCAATAAGAGTTCGTTAAAGTGAGGAGCAGTAATCTTGCCATTTCAGCTGTAACAGACAGACATCTAGACAGTACATATGTCCATACATTCCCTAAATTAGTGCACCCTCCACTCGGCGGTTGTTCTGGGAAATTAGGCGGATGTGTATAACTGTAATGAGGTCATACAGGGTCTGATCTCCACTGGGATTTAATTAACTCTGAATCTTATAAATATTGTGCTGAATTATAGTTAAATTTGCATAAAGGTTAGAATCAAGCTGGACCAGCCCCATTTACCAGAATGGGCTAAAAATAAAGCCGTGGAGTAAAGACCTTTTAAACAATGTTTTCGTATTGCAGCAGAGTCTTCTTTTGATCTGGGCCTGAAAATATATTTAAGGAGAAGGAAGGTTGAGAGGGAGGGAGAGAAGGAGGCTATATTTCAAACAGACTTTCTAGATAACTTCAAACAGACTAATAGAATGGCGGTTTGCAGCCTGGAGATAACCCGTTCCTCCAATGGCCTTGCACCCTGTATCAAATATACACACAGCTATCAGGAAATCTTCTCCCCTTTTTTACTTTTATTATTAAAGTAATGCCAGACATGAAATATCATTGCCAAGCAGACCAGAATGACAAAAATGGTAAAGGAGGCGGCAAGAGAGATACCCGTGGGAGGCTCTGCTCCGGAGGAAAGCAGGCCTGTGGTCTCCTTTCCTAAAATTTGTGCTCAGATTTTACCCAGGTACAAGTCCCACTGTTTCTGAGGAGAACCAAGTGAAGATGACACAAGGACTTCAAGACTCGGGCCCACTTTATGACAGGCAATCACAGCCCTCAACTAATTTAAAACTACTGTAGTCCTAACCAAAGCATTTCCGCCCGAAGGACACCTTGGAACGATGCAGAGCTGACACAGCCATCCTGAGCTGTTGCTTGGCCACTGAGGTGAGAGGGATAGAGCTGGGAAAGGAGACAACCAGCACAGTGCAGTCGTCTTGGCTTGCAGGCTCTGGGCGGCAAGGGCCGTCAAAGGGCAGCTGGAAAGGCCACTGGTCTTCCCCATCCCTCCATCTCCTCTGCTGACGTGCTCTGGCTGGTGCATTGCTTCCAGCGAGTAAAAATAGCAGCACCCTCTCTCGTGGCTGCTCGCCAACATCGAACTTTCGCCCGAGAACTATATAATTCATAGGCAATATCCCTGTTTGCGAGATTCACCCAGCAGCAACTCATCGGCCAAGGCAGACTGCTAATCTTCTGTCAGCAGGACCCTGCTGGCACGTCCTTCTGTCCTTCCCTGCAGCAGTCCCACAGATGTGAGCCAACCTCCATTTCCTGGCCGGCCCGTCGGACAGCAAGGAACTAGATGAGCTCCGATGCCCCTGCCAATACGCTCCATAAGCTCCAAGTGAGTTTTTCTCCCTGCCAATATGTACGGTGCTGTTCAAGAACAGCTCTGTATGCTGGTCACACGCTCTTGGATCTGCTCAAGGATTGTCCCTGAAAGCCATCTGGCAACGGTGTCAGCCAAGGCATGCCACAAATTGCAAAGCAGAGCTTGCATCACAGTAATTTATCCCAGTGCGTGAGCTGACATGGGCACAGGAACAGAGGAGGAAGGGACAACGTAGAAATCACTGGATGGATGAGGCCATCAGGAGATGTTATAGTACCTGGAACAACCTTGCTAAGTGCAAAAGAACAAAGCTCTCTGTTGCCAAACCTGCCCTGGAAGCTTCAGGCAGATTCACCCCAGCAGGTTGGGTCACAATCCTTTATGTTTCATTTTACCTGGCACTGCACTCAGATGGAGCTGGAGTAATCACCCCTTTCATCCCTTGCCTTGCTATGTCGTTGGGTGAGGAATGCTTTGGAAATCATTTTAGGTAACCAGACTAAGCAATACGATCCATAAAGCAGCTGAAAAGTGTAATTTACATCAAAAGATGAACAAGAAATAAATTTTGTAACTAGACTCATAATAAAGATGCCTTATTTTCTAAGGCAGTTGCATGGAAAACAATCTTCAGCAGGGCTTCAACCAGAGTGGGTCAAGGAGGTCACCAAAAGAGGACAAATACACCAAGGCCCACCCTGGAAGCGCAATTCACAGAGGAGGAAGGGACAACCGGAATGAGCTGGAACAACAAGCAAAAACCTGCTCCGAACATCAAAATGTCTTGCTGTGACTCTGCTCACAACGTAATTCTCTTCATAAAGCAGCACAAGACAGAAAACTGTAAGGAAAATTAGTCTCTAATGCGTGTTCTAGGGACTCTGTGTCAGCTGCAGCTTCACAATCTCCTTCTACTTCCTCCCCTATGAGCATATCAAATGCTTATAAAAAAAATAAGGAATTGGAAACATAGCAGTTCTCTAAATTACGCTGCATATTCAGAGGCATGTGTAAAGTGCAGCATTAACAGATACCCATAAATATTTACCTGAAAACAGAGTTATACTTCCACAACTCAACGGTTCCTCAGTATGTCTCGTTGCCAGCTGCAGTTCTGCAGCAAACCAGTAAAGCCACAGACCAAAGGAAACTCTTCTGAGGTTGAAGGAATCCTACAACAGTCCTCACTCCCCGCATCTGTTACTGCTATCGGTGTTACAAAGTGAAATTGCAATGCTCACAGCACACTCTGGCCAGAGAACATGTAGTTGCTTTGTTCTGGAAAGTGACATTTTAAACTGGTACCTTCCTCTTCAGAGTTGTTTCTTCCCTTGTGAAAATCCCCCAAGTGCATGTTGGGCATCGCGTAAGCATCGCTGAAGCTCCAGCTTCAGCCTGTCCTGCAGCCTTCCTCTGAACTTCTACTAGGGAGCAATTTTCACCTACTGGACTTCTCCACAGTTGAAACCTGATCAATGTTATGGGTAAAATACCTTTGCCCAGCTCTGCATTAGCATGCACATCCACTTCTCCCCACGCAATGTCTGTATGAATAGAAACTATTGTACGGAGCCTGAAGTCCTTTGCCAACACTGGTCTACAACTAATCAAAACCCATCAACCTCATGTCATTCATGTCCAGAGCAGGAAAGGATTTCGATGTGATTTCACAATCAAGCAAGGAAAACTAGAAGGGGGAAAAAAAACAGACTTAGGAAGTCTTTTCAAATATAGCACCCAAAACTAACATTTGGAAATTTCCAAGGTCTTAGGAAAAACAGAGAGAGCCGTTCAGCTCCATTTGTTCTGGCCTTAGCCAGCTCTCTTTGCTGAGCTCTGTTGTCATCACATTTCACATTATGATGGTGTTGTGAACTACAAAGAAAACAAGGGAATTGGCAAGTCAAGTATTTTGCCAGCTTTTCAGAGAGAAAATGCATCCAACTGAGAGGTGCCGATTCCACCTTCTTAACAAAACACACGCTGCTTCCACCGACTATCAGCAGGATGAATCTCTGCAACTTCCCCTTACTGGTCATTCCTTAAAATACCCTTGATAATTTTAAACCTCACTGAAATGATAAATTAATTTTAACATTCCTGAATAGAAGGGCCAGCTGTGGATGGAGGTCAATACGTCATCTGCAATGAGGACACCACAGTATCTTCACGAGAGTGGTCAGAGGAGAAAAAGATCTAATCAACTTTAAGCTGGAGCACGTAATCTGGACAAGATTCTAAATGGCTGGGAAGTAGTGAGAGGCTGGACTCAGTGCAGCAAGAGCTCCCTTACAGACCGTATTTGCACAAAGCTCACAGTGGAGAGCAGCTGCTGCGCATCTCCTGTCATAGTTTTCCCAACATGCATAAGCAGGGGTGGCCCACCCTTAGCTGTCAACGGCCAGACCAGTTGAGTTAAAGGCATAAGCAAAATCTCCCTGGCAGATAACAGCTCTGCATCTTCACAAGCCCGGGCCAAGGCAGCCTGAGCAAAAGGCACGCGATACTGCTGAGCCCCACACATTGTACAAGCTCTGACGTTTTATGCGAACCACAAACCTGTCAGAAACAGTTCACAAAACCCAGGATCGTTTTCCTCCAGCTGAAAGGGCTTGAGAAGGACGCTGGGGGCCCTAGGGCCAACTAAGCGGTGGAGAAAGCACAGTCCCCCTCCCCGTCACCACTCTGGGACGTTCACACCACAGTCTCCTCAATTATATCCATACTACCCAGTAGGACGGCATAGAGAACAGATCATTAAAGAAAATCTTTTTTTTTCTTTTCATGACCTGAGGACAGTTTAATTTGCATAATTCAGCGATCTGGTTTCAAACTGCTCCACAGAGCCGACACAACGGGATGGGTGGCAAACACTGGCGTTGAGTCACAGATGAGACGCTGAGGGTGCCAAGTCTTTACGGCAGCTTTGCTGTCAAAGCCAACATAGTGTGTACCCGTGGCTTGATATAACAGCAGCGAGTGTCTGGTAAGAAATATGACAGATCAGAATGGTTCAGAAATTGATGGAACCTGCTCTTCTGACATCTCAAATCCATGCTTCACTAAAGCAGTACAGTTGAAGTGGATGCTGGGCTGTTTAGATGTTCCTGTTTCCAAAATAGAAGCTACACTGCCTCTTGTCTGCAGATAAAAACAAAGAGGGTAAAAAATGGGGGTGAAGGGGATAAGAAAGAAAGTACACCTTGTAGGTAAAAATTGTATTGCTTAGCTTGAAGCTAACCCCTACGACATACATTACTGTCTTTCTGTTCAATCAGTGTTCTGCTACAAGAATCAGTTACATTCAATCATCTGAAAGAGCTATTAAAATGCTGATAAAAAATTCATAAAGTAACACACAGTAATGAATCAGGAGAATTCAGTAAAGTGAGACCTACCCTTAGAGCAGGGCAAGAATGAAGGTGAACGATCGTTTGGGCCTAGCGGGCATGAAATACCCTTTTGGAAGATGAATAATTCTGTTTTGGGCTGATAAGTTGAACTAATTTATAATGCTGTTTTAGGTCCACTGCTGAAATATTTCAAATCCCTCAACTTTAAAATGCATTGCCTGTCAGAAACGGGTCTCTTAACAGTTTCCTCTTAACATTTTTCAAAATGTAACCTAGACCAATTTGCATGATTTACTGCTTTATTGTATTATACCGTGCATGATTTAAAATGGGAAATAAAATTAAAAAAAAAAGAAAAAGAAAGACAAGGTGGTGTGAAAGAATTACTGCAGAAGAGATGCAATGGTTTTTAGATCTCCGCACAATACAAAGAGGTGCTTTTCCTGCCCTGTATCAGGATGGGGAGGAGAAATGCCGGCAGCCTTGCGGGAACAAAGTAGTGGTTTGTCACAACAAAGCACAGATGTATTTGCCTAGAGTGGCTTCCCCTGTGTGGGAGGCTCACCGGTCCCTGCCGGTGTTGGCTGAGGCCACTGGGAGCTGAAAGCAAAGAGAGCCGAGGGCCCACGGCGTCTCGCAATGTGCTCAGTGTCTTGTAAGTCTATGGGGATCGAGATCGATTTGAGCTTTGCAGACTCCAAGGTACAAGGCATGACTTGTCTCTCTCTGCAGGTGTTTTTCTGACAAGTGGGTAGAGTCGTACAGTTTCCCAGCTGACTTCTCAAGAGTCAAGTCGGAGAGCCTGAGGGAGGAAAAGCAGCAGCAAAGCCATCTCCTCTCTGCTTTCACTTAAGAGAGATTCCTCCGAGAGTCAGCGACTCCTACACTGTCAAGCTCATTTCTAAAGTGCCCGTCTCTGTAACTGCACACAGGTTCATGGCCATAGTGTTTCCATGCCCAGTTGGTCTGCGCTCCAAAATACCGCTGCACACAAACACCATGGGATGCGCTGGGGTGGCTGCCACACCGCAGCTGACAGCGCGGACCAGTGTGGATGAGGATGTGCTGTGCTCAGCCTGGTGCTGGTGAGCTCTCCAGACAGCGGCTACCCTAGTGCAGAACACCAGTAGCTCTTGGCCACACCAGACCATCTATCTTGGACAATGGCCTGTCAGGTAACCTAAATCTTCAATTCCGTAACACTCCCTAGTGGAGGCAGGTGGTTTCCGTCCCTTCAGCATTAAAAGATGTATAAGGGAAGAGGCAGACTCTTTAGAAAGTAGTATGGTAACACAGATGTTCCTCATCCTTGGGTGAATGCCCCTGGACAAAGTCATCTTGCCATTTGGTTCCACTTATTCATTTCATAACAAAAACTAAACCTTTGATATCGCCACTTTAATGACAGGTTGCCATTTTAATGAGTTCCTTCCCATTAAAAGCTCATAGTCGACATTGCAGCAATTTGCCCTCAAAGTAGGAAAGCAAAATGGTGAAAACATGCAAAGGGAATCAAAAAGCGGTTCCTTCCTAAGTTAAACTCTTGGTTCACACACCAGCTGACTTCAGCGGACAGTGTCAGATTCACTCGCAGCACCTCGAACTGAATGTCCGCAGCTGGTGTTCATGACCCACGGCTCTCATTTCCTTTTCCACTGGGGCCAGCAGCATTCACTCCCTCCAAAAATGAAGCCAATGTGTTTCAAGTTGAAGACTGAAAACACAGACTGTCCGATTCATTTCCAGCTCCTAAGACTATGTTGGTGTGACCGATATTAAAGTGTTGCCAAAGAACAAAGAACGGTACCCTCCCCAGCTGTAAAATAAGGCCATGACTCTGAGGGGCACCAAGTTGTTCATTAGAGGTTTCTACAGAAAATGTTACGGACACCAAATGATCCCACCATTTCCAGCTTCCTTTTCAAGTGATTCATCTCCAGATCAGACCTGGATTCAAAACCCCACGATTGGAATGGACCCTCATTACCTGTGCTATCAGCACCATCCCTAAATGTGTCCTTTACCTCCTAATTAGGCCAACAAAGCAGGGCTATTAACAGCTAAATGTGTAACAAATGCAGCATTAGGGATAGAGACTATTGACCTTTTTACTCCGAGTGATCTATATACCCCTTTGTTCTGCTAAACACAGCTTCCTCTTGTCAGGGCATCAATGGTAAAGGGAGTATAATCTGTTCTCTGATTGCACAGAGGCTTTCCTTGTACTCAATTAGAAAAATAAAGAAAGAAGTTATCTGTACATCTTGCAATGAAAGTCCCCCCCTATCCTTAGTACGAACAAAACTCACCACCAGCACTGACAGCCTGAATTTCGCTAGTACTTGTTGAACTCGATGAGAATGGCTAGTGCTTCATAGCACACCAAATCTGCTTCTTAGTAACCTCAGATGACCTGGAAAGACTAAAGAACAACCCTGTGTGTTTTCATACACTGATTTTTATACCAGTTAAAATTTTAGGAATCGTATACCTGTTTTTTAAATACAATTGAGATCATCAGCTGAAAAATAAAACAGAAAAAAACCCCACCCTCAAGGAATTCAAACTCTATATAATATGTGGTAATAAGACTGTTATTGTGAAGGACTCTCTAATCGTGTATTTATTCACCTGCTGCCCATTAGGCAGATCTGTTAAACCAGCACTTTGTCCATCAGCACTTGAGTGCTTAAAGCTGAGTGTGCCTCTCATAATTGCTGGCACCAGCGAAAGCCAAGTTCTGAAACCTCGCTGAATGGGGCTTGCATTGTCAAGAATGCCTGAGAGATTCCTGCTGCACTCAGCTGTCAAAGGTGCCACAGCCTCCTGACACAAGTCCTAAGGAAAGACAGTGTGAAACCAGGGGAAAAGCTGAAGAAAAAAAAAATAACAAAAAATGAGAAGGGGCAGAGGAATGCAGGAAGGGTCAATCCTCACCTGATACTTTCCTCTCCTCCTCACTTTATAAAGTTAAATGCTGTCTGAGATTTATTGCTGTGAAAAGGAAAGTTAACCACATAATCAATAAAAAAAAATCCAATTACAGTCTATGGTGGAGCAACACTGCATATAATAAAAGTCTCACAAGGATCTTAACCTACTCGGTGCAGTTGTGCAGTGGGTATTAAGTCACACGGCTATGAACATGAAACCAGCGGTGCCAGACTGGGCCCGTGCTGACAGCAAAAGCAAGGAACGTTGTCCTACCGGTGGGAAGGGAAAAGGCGCAGAATGTGGCACTAAAGTCCTACCTGAACCTACTAAATCAGCTCACATCAAGCAGCACTGAGTGTTGACCAGCCTCCCCAGCAAAACAGGTTGTTACAGTCCCACTATCCTCCCTGGAAAGGCATTTCTCTTAGTTTAGGCGATTCTTTTCAAGGCACGTAGAGGTATTTCTCCCTTTCGTGCCATTAGTCACCATTCACCCAGGTGGAGCATTTGCTACCTGTAAGAAGTATCCCCAGAAGACCCGTCAACTTTGTTCAGACACTCAGATGCTCCATATTGCAATTGGAAGGGGAAAAACGTGCAGCCCTAAATCAGAGGAGAAAGTGTAACTCCTTCATTGGCAGAGCACAGAATGGCCCTGTATTTGAAACCTGGCTGTGCCCCTGTTTGTCATGGGACACCAGGGAAGTCACAGTACAGCTCAGTTTCTCTGCTTGTAACAGAAGGATGAGAATATCAGCGTACTGCAGTGAAATGGTATCATGCCTATCGACAAAATGCACACTGGTATCATGCCGTAAAGAACGGTTTTAAACACTGCAAGTATCAGGCCATAGTTTCATATTTATTACTATGGAACGACCACTCTGCCGTATTTTCTGACAATGCACATTTTATTCCAATTGGGCATGAACCAACTGGCAAGAAACACTTGTGTTCCTATCTTCGCTGTGAGGGAAAGGTGATTCCTGAGCATGGCACAATCACGATGGTAATACTTGATCCACCACACAGTCCCCCAGGCCAAAGCTATATCCCTTTAACATTTTTGGCTACATTTGAGTCAGCAGGGTTTCTCGTACATTAGCACTTTGCCTCATATAACCATGGGTTTGTTTGAAATCCAAAATTATGTGCCTAAAACAAGATTTATCTTCCATGCAACTACCATCTTAGTTCTTCCCGACCTGAAAGCACTGGAAACTGGAAAACTGGGTAGAAATTAGAACTGGAATAATCTATATCCGACATAACTTTGTGCTTTAGCAATACAGTATGAAAGTTGACTTGGTATCTTTTCCCACGAAGTCACTAGAGAGAAGAGGTTGTTCATAACATATGATGATACAAGAAAAAAAAAGGCACATAAAAAAGCCCCGCTAAAACATGCAGAGCAGGGCTGTGAGGCACAGCAAGGTTTTAGCATCACAAGGCAACACACAGCATGTCAGAGCAGATGAGTTTTAAACCAAGTAATACCTGAAGTTAAATGTGTCTGCTTTCGTTTACACCAGTATCAACCAGCAGGCAGGTCCCTCACCGTGGAAAAGACCAGAAGCGTTGCTTCTGCCCCAGCTCAGCAGAGAGAGGTTGAAGGAGCTACAGCACTCCCCGGGAGACAGGCTAAAGACCGGAGGGTTCCTCAGCACACGGCCACATGCTGATGTTCAAAGGCACGAGCCGCGCGTGCCGAGCAGCAGGCCACCGTTGTTACACCCGCTTCTTGGCGGGACGCTGCCTGTCACACGGGCACACCCTCGGAGTTTAAAAGGTCAAGACAAGAGGAAGAGAGAGAAGCATTCTCACTTTAGAAACAGTAAAAGGAGGGCCTCATCCTTGGGCGAGTTTTAACTCTAACTCCATTTCTACAGGAGGTGGCATCTAAATACCTCTGAGATTCTAGCCTGGATTTATCTCCATCGCACAGATGCTGGGGCAGAGCTGGGAGTCCAACCAATGCCATGAATCTCAGTCCACGGCCTCCCATTCAATGGCACTTTTTCCTCAAGGGTCTTTAAGCAACATGCTTATACACAGTGACACAGATGAAGCTAAACCTTGAAAAGGTTTTGAAACCTTTAGGAAATGACTAACGGAACCACTTAATGACGATCTCTGCCAGAAACTGGCTCCTAGTCTCTCCTTGATAACGTGTTTAGTTGGGGGTTTGTTCTTAAACACTTGCCTGGACCAGCTGCAACAAGGAAAGGCATGAGGAAAATATAAACTCTTTTCTGGATTTCAGTCTAATCTCCTCTAGTCTCATTTAAAGCCCTAAAGAGAAGGCAATTGCCAAGACCAAAGCAATCTGTCTGTTCTTTGTAGATGTGTTTTATCCCCCCAGTATCCCTGTTGCAAATGGTTCATGGATAATTGAGTGACAATAGAGGTGTCTTTCTTAAACAGCATAAATCAGTGACTGGTATAAATGACTAATGTTGGACCATTTCACAGAGTGACTTCCACTAGAGGTGGATTCTTCATGGAAAATGACTAATTTTTCATACTGAGCCATCACATCTGCACTTTGAAGTGACACTGAGGGGCACAAACAAACCAAAACCCACTCGAGATGATTTATCTTGTCTTTGAAATTCATTCCTACTTTTACTGCTTCCTCCATACTGCCATGGTGCCACCAGACCCAACTTCAGTCTGCTGCTGACCACTCTGCCTTGCATGACAGCTTCCAGGCGGATCAGCACTTCTCTTGCTTTGCAAATGCTTTCCAATGGAAATTCTTTGAATGTAACAGCTTCTCGGGTCTGGAAAAGTTCGGTTCCCACCTTATAGCCTCCAGGGGTAGGGAGAAGACAGGAAAGGAGTGACTGTCTAGAAGCATAATCCAGACACCAGGCAGAAGCAGCAATACAGCAGGACGAGGGTGTTATCTACCACCGTCTTCCACAAAACCTCAGGTCACTCCTTGCCTTCCTGCTGGGTAGCTCTCCAGAAAGCTACAGCAGCACCTTGGCAGCTTCTGAGAGCCAACCCAGCTTTCCTCTCCCCTGATGCAACTGCAGGCTGGGTCTCTAGATTTTCTGAGAGGAACAGATCACAGAATCACAGAATTCTTGAGGCTGGAATAGACCTCTGAGAACATCAAGTCCAGCCTATGACCTAACACCACAACATCAACTAGACCACATCACTAAGTGCCACGTCCAATCTTTCCTTAAAACATCTCCAGGGATGGCGAATGCCATGGGTTAGGTGAGCAATGTCAGCAGACAATCTCAGTACCACTGTGCAGGCTGGAGAAAGCCCACAGACCTCCACTTGAAAACGCCTGAAGCAAGGGACGTTACGTGATACACGGGGATCTGAGGTAAGACAATAACGCACAGAGCATTATCTAGAGAAGGCTGCTCTTGTATACTCTTGACAAGCTCCACAAACTATGCAAAAAGGACCTCATCCCCTGTGCTCAGACCCATCCAAGCCAAGACAGGAGGGCTACCGAGTTTGCACAAAGGAGAGAGTAAGAGAAGTCTTGGATAAGCTTTGTTGGACACAATAGCCGATGAAGGGAAGGGAGATGAAGGCTGGAGCCACAAGGCAGTTCCATCCACGCTCTGGCTGGGCCGAACCCGTTCCTTACTCCCTGTCACCCTGCCAGTCAAAGACGTCTTGGGTTTAATAGCTGCCAAAAGCACTGAATCTGTGTCTTCTTCGCAGCATTCTTGGATGCAAACATTAGCACTTTACTCTAACCCAATTAATACCTAGTGTTCAGTCACAGCACTGATTAACATGTTGTTCACAGTGATTAAAACATTTCTTCTCGATTACCATACAGTTAAATGCTTGGAAGAGAGCTACAGTTAATGGGATACAGGCAAGGTTGCAAATCGTGGCTGTCACACTTGGGGAGGAGAAGGAAAAAACCCAGCCTTTTTTCCTGCTTCTTCCTCTTCTTTTAGAGTTGCTAATTAAGGGCTGACTTTTTGGGCAGAGAAAGAGGGGGGTGGAGGATGGGGAAAAGGAACTATAGGTAATTGAAAGAATCCAATTCATGTAAGCGCCCGACTGGTGCTAACCTACATCATTAAAGTTGCCAGCTAACAAACATCAAACACAGGCCAGTATTAATGAAGCAGATGTATTAATTTCCGATTTCTGAGAAAGCTAAGCAACTGGCTGGCTTGCTGGCTTCCTCTGTCTCTCCCTCCCTCTCTCTCTCTCTCCCCATCTGACAGCACTATTAATGATCTTTAATGCCCCACAGGCACTAATGGGTCCCGCTGGGAGTCCAGAAATACTGCAATTTGTATTGAGGATTTAGACATAACAAAAAAAAAAAGAAAGAGGAAAGAAAAAAAAAAAGAGCCCTCTGCTCTGGGGAGCAGGCGCTTGATCAGTCGTTTCCCCCTGTGGAATAGCACAACAGAATAATAAATGACAGCTCTGCGATTAAATCAAGCCTTCTGCTTTAAGTGCCAGAGAGTGTGTGATTGTCACTAACAATCTACCGCTTGTTAACACCGCTGGGGTATAAGCAAACAGCAGTCAACAGACCCCCCAACCCCCCCAAAATGGAGGCGGTCTACCTATTACTTCATTTATATTTCTATCTACCCTGAAGGGAAACAATTCCCTGTAGGTGTGGGTTGGGCGGGGGGAACAGTGTTGTTATTGTTGTTTTTAAATAACTTTTGTTATTCATGTATTGAAAACCTGAAGGGAAAAGAGGAGGAGAAAAAAAAGCCATCTGCTGCCACGTTCAATCAGGCAATTACCGGCGGCCACATCCACGCGCAGGCCGGGCGCCGATCGCCCAGAGCCACGGGAGCAGCGCCGGCACCATGCTGGGACCCGGCAAGGCTGCACCAAACTGCCCCCTCCACAACTGCCACAACAATGGGATGTGTCTCGCCTCCCAGCAGCTGGCAAAACGAGCCAGAAGGTACCTGGTTTCAGTGGTGGTCACAGCAATCCTTTTGTGTGGCTCCGTTAAGGCCAAATCGGGTTTCTCAGCCTTTCCCCCCTCATCCCACGTCGATCCATTAAGTTTTAGATTCTGCTCTTTTTATCCAGCAAAGAAAATACAATGGGCCTTGTGATTATGGCTCAGCATTTGGCCACGGATACGCCGAGCGGTAACACACAGACCGAAAAAGACCTGGATGATACAGTATATACCCAGAGACCAAGGACCTCATCCCATTCAAGTCAATTCCCAAACTCCCACCGAGTTCAAAGGAAGCAAGACTAAGCCCCCAGGCTGTTTTTGAATGTGCCAATAGCGTGAATTATCTGAGCAGGATAATTATTTTTCTTAGCCAAGAGGGAAGGTATTGTGTCTCACCGATACAAACTTCAAATATTACCCTGCTGTTTCATTTAGATGGAGACCAAAGAAAGGTACAACAGCTTATTAGCATGGAGTTTTCTCTTCAGATGGAAATATATCAGGGATAAGGTTTTAACTCTGACATTAGCTGTCCAGGTATTTTCATAGCACCAATAATGTCTGGAATTTCATCTCTGAAATTACTAATATCTTAAGCATTTTAGATTTATGGCTTAGACATAAAGAGACTTTTTGTCTCCATCCAACAGAAGAAAGCAACAGATGGAGAGGAGGGCTGGGTAATAACAAAAAAAAAAAAAATAAAAAAAAAAATCAGGAACATCAGCTTTCCTCAAAACAATTCCTTAAAAATGGGCCTTCCTATTTGCTTCCAGATGAAATGGAGATACTGTTACATACAATTTGACTATAAATTACTTCTAGATGATGAATGGAATGAGTAAGAGTTTTGATTTTAAATACTGCTACTTGAATCTTTTTTAACTTCATAAACTGACTGTTAATTTGACAAAGCAGATTGGTGTGCCCGTACTTTCTGTGTGCTAATAGACACACATGGAGCCATTTATTATGTTTCTCCTCTGCTCTCAGAGTTAGGCAAAATACCCTGAAGACCTATAATAAACTCATGATTTCTTGAAGGAACAATTTAGGTTATTTTTAAATGTAGATCTAAAAAGTTGTAGGATTACTGGATGGGAAGATATCAATCAAGCGATTCAAAATGTCCATTCTCCTTAAGGGAGTGATGGATCTTCTTTCTTCTTGCCTGTCTTCTCCCCTTTTCTGTGTCAGTCATACATCCAGGCTGCTATTCACACTTCATTCACAATCCTCTGTACCCATAATCTCTGTTATTTTGCTGTCGACTCCTCATGCCTCATTAGGCATGTTTGACACCTGCACCTAATACCTTTTCACCAGCAATGCAGGACAGCTTTTGACAAGAACAGATATTTTTCCACAACAGCTTTAAAGAAGGTCTTCCAAGTGTGTACCTTGTACGGGGTTAATGTGATTTTTTCCCCCCGCTTTATTCAACAAACTTACATCTTATTCCACTCTCCTTATTAGACACAACTGAATTTTCTTTGTCTTGGTTAAACGCCTGTGCGCGCGTGTCTGTGAGAGGGGAAAACAGTGAGAGTAAAGCAGTAATTTGGGCCAATGGGGCCTGCATTAAGTGCCTAAATCAACACAAACGTGGGCATATCTGTGTGTCTATTTTAAAATAATATAAACCTAATTAACATGATAGCTTTTATATATATATAGGTATAGATGACATTTACTCCTACAAGAAAACGATTCTATTAATTAGGCTTGAGCTACTTAAAATAGAGTACTAAATTACTAGAATTCTTGGACTAATAAATTACTGTACCACTCAAGAGCATGAAACTAATTCTTTTGGGACTGTAACTTCATTTGTTAAAGTGCAACGAAGAGTTGCTCAATGTCATAAATGAGTTAAAACCTTTCTAAAAGCTACAGGGTCACAAGAAGTCAAACATGATCCTACATGCCACTCGTTTAGGGAGGTTAGCGCTAATTGTAGACTACCCCACTGGGAAGTAACAATCCAAACTAAAAGGCGTATCCAAGCCGTGTTATGCTGCTCTGGGCTACAGCTTAGGGGAGATGGGGAGCCTGACACACCTAAAGCAGCCTTGCCAGAGAAACTCCTGCAGGTAAGAGTAAATACAGAGTAGGTTTGGAGGCTCAGCATGAAGCTGTTATTTATGGCGACGACAACGAGGACTAAAATATGAGGATCAAGGGGCATTCCTCTCCCAAGCTGATTTCTTCTTTGCTTATCAGAATAAAAATTGTGAAGGGCAGCTTGTTTTTGGTTTGGCTCTTTTCACTTGCAATTGAGCAAAACTGGAACTGATTCTTCAACAATATTCAGCCTATCTGTCAAAATACAGATCTGTTTGTGCTGTAAACTAAGCAAAAACAACCCAGTGCTACAGGGAAATGTATTCCAGCCTTCTGTAGCCTCAGCGTACACAGACTTGCTTGTACCTTCCCTAACTGAGGTTGGGGTGATCTACCTGAGGGAACGAGGTCACATTTTTCAGAAATAGTAATTTCAGCAGATGCCAAACAAGATTTCCCCGCAGCTGTTTTGTAGTTCTCTTTGGTACATCAGAACAGCTGAAAGGAGTCAATAGAAAAGCAGAGCGAGCACCTTCCAGCACGCTGCAAACTTGGACCCAGGCAACCACATTTCCTTTTTCTATTTTCTGTTAAATTATAGCTCTTTTGTTGTTGTTTAATTTCTCTTTCCAGTTCAGCGCCAAAGCAAATGTGAGGAAAGGTTGAAATGGCAACTTTAAAATAATAATAATAATAATAATAAAAAATAATAATCCACAGGAATCAAACATAATGATTGCAGCACAGTCCCTCTGCACTCTGTGTGGCTGGTCCTTTAGAAGACCTCCCCTGCTATGTTCTTATACAAAGGAAACTATCTGCTTCCCACATCTGGCATTATATTTGACTGTCCTCACATTAAAATTAAATTCTGATAAAAATGGGCATAAAGGCGAAAGGGTTAGTAGGAAACAGTTCACAGCAGTATTGATGAGAACAGCTTGCAGCTGGAAGCCTGAGATAACACAGTTTGTCAGAACGCTGTCACACAGCTGCCTGCATAATGAGGTAAGGAAAAAAAAAAATGCTCTTTCATTTGTTATCAGTAGAAATCTCTAAAAGAGATGCATCATTTAGAAGTAGCCTGACTAATGGTCAAGTTCTACAGGGATGCAGATGGGATGTGGAAAATATTCCCCACCAGCAGAGCCCTAGGCTCTATCATCCTTAGCAAACCACACGCTGCTGCCAATGCGAGTGGGCAGGCCAGCAAGTACCTTTTTCTGTACAGAACAGGATTTCAGAAGCTGAGCTGGGGTTTCAAAAAGTGGAAGTGGTAAAATGCAGTTGTTAAAAGTGATTTTGTTACGACTGGTCACCCTCATGCCTCTCTTTAAAAATGCTACACACTTAGGGCACAAAGTCTTTCTTCATTTAGGATTAACTCATCCCAGTACAACTGCAGGAAAATCACTCATTTCTACCGCTGGCAGAAAAGACTCACACTCAGAAGTCTTTCAAAATAGGCAAGGCATATTCTTGCAATGTATACATTTATTCAATTAAAAAAAAGTTGCTTTAAACATTTTCCATTTCTTTCCCACGAAGCAGCAGCACCTCAGAATTCCCAGCCACCCTTTCAGGTGGAGCAGTATGGAAAATGAGAAAGATGCACCATAGGAGCTGTTGGAGGTGGGATCAAGGGTCCATCTAGCCCAGTATCCTGCCCATGGCTACCAGAAGAAGGCATCCACCCAAAGGCACCTACCACTAACCCGCTCATCAGGAGAGTTTCTTCTCACCCTCACTAGTCTGATAACAGTCTGTGAGGTTAGCAAAGAAAAAAACCAAACAACTCTTTAAAGAGACTTCTACTAAGAATAGTTTCTTTTGACGGACAACATCAAGGCAGGAAGTCAAACAGGAAAACCTCTCACCAATTAACTGCCATCAGAAGTCAGATGTTTGGATACAAAACCCCAAACTGATCCAAATATTTCTGTGTGCCACTTCAAGCTACTTGTGCGCTGCCACAAAAGATAACCCTACGCTCCGAGCACCCGCAGCGGGCCCGGAAGGGTACGAACGGCAAAGGAGAGCAAAGACTCTCCCGACTTCCAACAGCAAGATGAACTGCAATTTGTTAAACTGGTTTTGACAGGTAAAACTGGGTTATGTAAGACACAAAGGACAGAGGACATTGCACCGAAGATGCCAAATATTGATTATGACCTTTTACAGGAGAACACTTTCACCGTGTGAACAAGTTGTCTATGTAGTTAAAAGGCCAAGCAATGCTGAAGGTATTTTTTTTTCTTCCCCTTGCCAAATGTTAATTTGCACTGAGCGATTCACAGGGACTTTACAGGGATCACAGCCTTCCACAGAAATCTCCTTCATACCTCCACTGAATTGTGAAAAACAGTTTTTATGATTTAAGGGGAGTCGTATGTATTATTTCTTCTGTCTCTCTCCATTTCTAAAGACATCAGAGATGGTTAGGTGATTTTGATGTGTCTCTCCCCTCTCTTTACATTCCTCATGTGTTGCTCATTTTCTCCATTCCATTTGGGTTACAAGCCATCCTCTGTCATGTCCTGTTTCATGATCCTTTACCCTTGCACTCTGTATTGCTGTTTCACTTCAAAGGGGGTTTCTATCTCACAGAGGAGAGAAGCAAGGGCATCTCCAGACAACGCCGCACTGATCTACAAAGCTGTTACTACAGTAGGAGAAACCTTGCCCTATTCATACGTGCTACATTAGCTTCTGCAAACACCGGAATAACAAACATTTCTTACTTTGAAAGGCTTTTTCCTTGCTATCTTTCTAGACTTTTTGAAAGATGGATAGATTTGAATTAATTTTATTTGTTTAATTTTTTTGGTTTTGAAGCGATCCATTTATAAAAGGGGAAAGTAAGAGGAAAAATAGGAAAATGGCACATTAATATAGGAAAATGGCATGACTAAAACCGACTGTTGTTGAAGAATGACAATTTAAAAGGAAAGGGAACAAAAGCTTCACATTAAAGGGAGACAAAACTAATATAAATTCTAGATCAATGAAGTAGCAAGACAAAGTTCCCCTGCTTTCAATCAAATGTTGCAAACACCTCGATGGAAGTCCCTAATTCATGCTATTTACCACATTTTTGCACTTTATGATGAAGGATACCCTGGCTCTACAGCACCTTTCACTACTACACTTCTGGATGGAGCTATGCTGACTGAAAGAACAGTTTGAGTGTCTTACAGAAAAGAAGAAAATAACTACGTGAATCCACTCTAAGGTTGCCCCCTAAAAATTCTCTTCAACCATCTATCGCATCCCCTTCAGTCTGCACCCAACCCACCCATACTGGACTTTAGTTTCAGAAAAAAACCCCTGTGGACTCAATGCCTCTGCCTTGGGGCTTGTCTTTACTGACAGAGCTGTTGCAGGAAGTGGAGTGGACACATGAGGAACTGAGACACGTGGCTTTGCTTCTGCTGCTGTTGAGCTTTACACCTCCTCAGGCAGGTACACTCCAAAGGAAGGCAGATGTGGGAGGGACGTGCAGAAAGGGCTATTCTGGCCTGGTGCGAGGCGCTCAGGACACAGTGCTGCTGGAGGTTTACTAAGGAGTCAGCAGACAGAGCCCTTCCACCACAGACATGTCCTGCGCCATCTCCCAAACCAGAAAGCCCAAGGGCAACGGGACAGCTGGAGCTGCTCAAGACTGTATGAGCCACTGTCCTTCATTCACAAGGCATTTCTATCTGATAACTCTGAGGTGTGCTTTCTCTCCTTGGCAAACGTAGCACTTGTTAACACGGCAGGGGCGAGCCGAACTGTGTGTAGGTGTGATTTAATGCTCCAGTGAGCTCCAGCGCTCCCTCAGCCCCTTATCTGAGAACAGAGACTCCCAGTTTCTCCTTTGGACGTTGATGCATGTCGCCTTTGGGACCAAACGTGTGGAAATGGGATCACATGAAAGGCAAAGCACACAATTATGAACAAGTTCGATGTGTTAAAAAGATCATATCTGGGAGTTTAATCAACCTTCTGCATCAATAATATAATCTGCCTGTAAAATACCTGCTGAGCACTGCAGTTTGGTGGTCACCAGCTGCTCCAGGCAGCCCTTGGGTGAACCTGAGGCAGCAGAGAGACAGGACCAGGATGGAAAGACTGTGCTTTGGCTGCACACAGGAGTGCTGCAGAGTGTCAGGGAGAGGTTGTTCTTCCCTGCAACTCCCTGAGGGTTATGGCTTAGTAAAAGGCATGCCAAATAAACCCTTTGGGGTTGTTCAGCCTGGAGAAGAGACAGCTCCAGGGAGACCTTATTGTGGCCTTTCAGTACTTCAAGGGGCCTGTCAGAGAGATGGGGACAGACTTTTCAACAAAGCTTTTTGCAACACAACAAGGTGGGGTGGTCTTAAAGAGGGGAGATTCAGACTAGATAGAAGGGGGAAACTTTTTCCAGTGAGGGTGGTGAGACACTGGCCCAAGGTTGCCCCGAGAGGTGGTTGATGCCCCATCTCTGGAACCATTCCAGGGGAGGTTGGATGGAGCTCTGAGCAACCTGCTCGAGTTGCAGATGTCCCTGCTTAGTGCAGGGGGCTTGGACTAGACGACCCTGAAAGGTCCCTTCCAATCCAACCCAGTCTGTGATTCTGTATCACCTTTTTTTCCCCCCTACTACTGACATTCGCTAAAAGTCGGTCCGTGAAATGCAAAGATTCTCTTAATGCTGGTTAATCTGCAGATTCTAAATAGCTACCTGTCCTCTACCCACCTGATTTTCAGGAGTAAGCATATAGGTGTTAGCATCGAAAGCTTATTTGTACAACCTGCGTGACACCACACCTTCACATCTCTGCCCTTCCTGCTTCGGCAAAATAAATCACCTACTCAGAAGTGCCCACCCACGGCTGGAGCAGACAGATTCTCTGCCTCACCACAGCTGGCTCCCGTGGCAGCAGAAACTTAACACGGCTCTAAGTTACCTTGGCAGCCATGATTTACAACAGTATTTCAGTGAATCTAATCAGAAGTGTGAATACTCCCCTCCTATCTGGCACACATCGTTGGCGTTCTAATTATTCACACATTTTGGCAAGCATTATGGTGTTCCCCTACCAAGCTCCTAATCCCTGCAGATCAGTTAAAATAAATGAAAGAGAGAATCAAAAGGCACTTAAAAATTCAACGGTTCTCTAAATGGGTTTGAACAGGCTCCAGATTATCAGTGGTTGCAGTTGACTAGCACTTAAAATTAGGCCCTCCCTCTCCTACACACCTCACATTTCCCCTTCTCATTTAAAGGAACTATTCCCATTCCTGCATGTACCAAAATGTCCAAATGAGTAAAAAATGAAAATACATGCGTATCACCTACATTCAGTATACACGGATCACAATGTGGAAAACACTTACAGAACACGCTAATTTTGGAAAGCGTGACAACAATCCAGGGTTTCCTTCTACTATTTGTGTGTGGAAGAAATGCCCCAACAGTGGCGAAGGAGCAGGAGAAGAAAAAAAAGAAATGAAACATTGAGATCAATCCCATTTGCAGTCATGAAAAAATGTATATCCCTTCCCTTAGTTCATTCCTCCTCAAGTCTGCACACGTGATACCTGCAAAAGAGACTTCCCATCCGTGTTCCCCTTTCAGTCCAGTTTACAACGCCTACACAGACATTTTGCTTGTGCTCTCTCCAAAAGTCACTCCAACACTGCTCCAAGTCCTTTCCTCTGGCCAGGCTCACCACGAGCAAAGTGGAGGTTCGGGTTCAGCTACAGGTTTCCCAGCAGTTATTTCTCTCCAGCCACCAGCGCCTGCGCTACCCCTCGGCCTCACCTCCCAGCCTCTGACTCCTCTCTGCATACGATTTTCTGCTCCGGCTGCTCTCTGTGACCCAGTAAGCAGAGCTGGGAATAAACTATAACCTCTCCACTTCAGGTAGGTTAGCATTTAGGTCTCAAAGCCAGTTTTCTGCTGGACCTACCGTCACTCCCACACACAGATGCGCACACATACACATTGACACTGTCACACTTTTGTATTTCACTGAGTTATTTTTCAGCCAGCTATTTATGAGAGAAAAGGTTGCTTTATACTGCACAGTTCTTTCCTTTCTCCCTTCCCTGCTCCCAGATGCCTTGTACGACCGCGATGCTTTTATTACCGCACCAGCATCATACCAATAAAACCAGCACCTATACATGTTGGTCTATTAAAGACTCCGGCTATTTACGTACCCCTGCATTTTGAGGAAACACCAGAGGAGTAAAAATGTTGATGTTTCAAACATATGAAATAACACCGGATAGGTCAGCACCTTGAAATGAATTTTTCTGAGGTGTCACCGTGGAAACAGGCCAAGACAAATCTCCACAACAATTACAACAACAAGGGTCTGGAAGTGACACTCATGGTAAAATGCAGAACTAAAAGGAAAGGGGAAATATTAATGAACACATATGCGAACAAGACTCTAGGAAAAAGGGTGTTTTCGTGCTTTTGTGTAGTCTGCAACAATGAGAGACTGATTTCACATTTGGTACAAATCAATATAGTATCATGAAGCTCATTAGGATTTTGCAGATTTGCACAGAATGAAGGTCTGCGTGGTATTGTGTTTGGTTTCCATTTGTTAGAAGAGAGAGAGATGGAAATTGTTGGTCATGCGTCGGTAACACAGCAGTTCTAGCTCGCTAGGGGCTCCAAGCCTGTTCTAGAGGACAGGAAAGAAGAAAGGAGAAACAATTGGAAAAATGAAGTCCCAGAGAAGGGGAAATGTGAAAGTGTGATGTACAGTATCCGAGGGCTTTTCCCACGTGCCGACCTCCTCAGAGCTCTCCTAAGACAGCCCCTTGGGTCTGGCAGTTCTAGTTGAATGTATCCACTCAATGACAGAAGGTTACTCACATAAATGTATTTTTCCTGAATCTTTTGAGATCAGGTAGAAAAAGCATTAATATATCCATACATAATTACAAGTAATTTAATTATGAGGTTGAACACTGTTGGCTACTTCTTTCAGGCTTCCATGTACATATTTTGATCATCAGTTCTTTTCTGTTGGTATTTTTTAAATTATTTTTTAATGTTCATCAGAGGTCCGTTGTGCTAGACATAGTGTAGCCACAGCATTAAATAAGAGGATTTAGGCCTGAAGACTTGATAGGTAATGGCCCCAGTTATACTGCTTTTATAAAACCTGTATCACACATCCAAGACAGTAGCAGATATCTGCAGAATCTGGGCTGAGTTTATCGAGAAGAAAAGCCAGGGGGTGATGTGGGGACAAGGAAGAATAGTTACAGGTAAAGCACACAGAGGGAGCAAGTTTCCATGATTGTTACCTAAAGGCTTCATCTTTGTGGTCTTGAAGTACAACGTCCCACTGTTCCAAAGAAGAGTGCAGTTGCGAAGAAAATAGTTTTTTCCTTTGGTCTTCAAAACCTAATTACATTATTTGTCCTGTAGCAGCTTGCATAAGGTCAGCAAAACCTCACGAAGCTGGGGTACATTCCACACTGTATGCGCTGGTTACTACAAGAGTATGTGATTGAGTGTCCACAGATCTGGTATGAATTACTGCAGAACAACATTCCTCATTTATGAGCGTAGTCAAAACATTAAGGAGATTTAAATTGTCTTTTTAAGATGCATTCAGCTTTAGTAGACCCTTACATAAATTCTTCTAGGAATTATTTTTTTTTTAAGATTGTTAGCAACAGAACAAAGTTATCTAGAACACAACTGTATTAAGATTGAACCTAAAGAGATTTTTAGGTAAGATATATTAATGGCTTGTTATTATATGGCAGCTCAAAGTGTTTCACAAATATTGATGAATTAAAGCCTCGTGACAGACTTCCAAGCAGGACAATGTTAACATACTGTATTTATAGCTGGAATGGTAAACTCTGTCAAGAGATATTCAGAGATTAAATTATTTGCTCAGGGTCAGAAAGTCACGACCAGCGCTCTGGAGTCACATGCTGCCACCCTCGCCAAAACACGCTATTCACATTATGAGCGATCGGCCACAACTGCAAACATTCATAAACCCTGACTTTACTCCATGAGATAACTGTGGTATTTACAGGCTAGAAGAACTAAAGTTCTGCTCTTGTTTTTCCTCATTACATCCTATTTAGTCTGCAAACAAGAATAAAAAAACAAGCAAACACAACAAATAAACAAACAAATACATAGATTTGTCCTGCTGAATGGCAGTTGGCTTTATAATTCCCTGTGCCAGAAACAAGGGCAGCCTATTATCTGCCCTTCAATGATAATGTATGATAAATGTATTAAAACCCAAAAAGTCTATAGCTCGTAATGGATAACACTCTGTACCTTTAGTATCTTAAAGCAAGGCAATTTGATGCCATAAATGATTCCTCGTTTAGCAATAATGCTGCATTACATGTTCTCAGGGAGGAAACAGAAGAGGTAGAAAAAAATAATCTCGTGCCATTTGATTAAAAATGCAAAAGTTATTGTCATGGATCACTGGATCCACTGCGACGTCCAGCGAGCCTGAGGGATTCCAGGATTTTTCTTGGTAGCTGACAAACAACAAATAAAATCATAGCATTGGACTTGATGGTAGGATATTTCCAGCCCATATGTGTTTGTTTATTGGATGTTTCTTACTCATTTGCTTTTACTTCGTATTTTCTTTGACTATCTATGCACATCCAGATGGATCTTTTAAGTGGTGGTGGTGATTTGTGAAGTCTTAAATGGCAAAGGGCCTTCCCCTGGGAAGCAAACCAGTGTCACCCTCTCAAAACACTGCCATGGCAAGGGGCTCACACCACTCTCCCCTAATGTATGCCTTAAATAGGCAAAGGATGTCAAAACAGAGAAAGGAACTCTAACCATGGCAAAAGGTGCTGAAGAGACTTACAGAATTCACCTAAGAACAAACTTAAGAGTGACTGGCACGAATCCTGGCCTAGTGTGAGCTGAAACCAGAGGAGGAAATCAAATGCCTGGGCCACGTGCAGCCTGAATCTATGTACGCGTGATATTCAAGGCAATATTTACGATTTAGAAATCCTACATGAAACCCAAGGCAATGCCCACACTACTGCGTGGAAGTAACGTACAGATTGAGCACAAAAACCCCCAAAGGTTCTTCCAGACAAAACACATTTTTTTTAAGGAGAGACCCAGGGAGATGGATTTGCCTGATGTCTCCTACAGATTAGAAAATTCAAACCAATGCAACCTAAGTCTCCATACCACTCAGTCACCACCCAGAAACAGATCCCATGATGCTGGGAGATGGATGATACTCAACGGTCTCCTCTAGGACAGTTACATTTGAGTCACACTACTTTAACTTTGTGTGTTGCGAGGACAATGCCACCGCCACAGGTCCTGCAGGACTTTCACACCGGGCGGTAGCAGCAATCGAACCTCTCCCTGAGTACAGCTTTGGGAGAGATCAGCAGCAGAGGAATCCCTTTGCCTGTCATGCTGGTGCTATCTAACCGCTCTGCGCTAAACAAATGAGCACGATCACAAGCACGGCTGCACTTTTTGATAGAAGGCGCAGATTTAAAACACTGCTTGCCTTTTTATTCTACGTGGGATTTTCTTTTCTTCTTTTTTAACTTCGCAAATGCCACGGTACACTCTCATTTTCGATTTTAATGGCTAAAGATATGCACGCAAAAAGCATCCTAATTACTGCTTTCCTGGCAGACACAGCCATTTCCTTGGGTTTTTATTGCCATTAGTTTTCCTCACCGATTTATCCTTAGCTACTCTCTTTGCATCTTCCTCGCCTCCCCTGAGCCCTTTCCTCCTCGCTTCTCAAGACTTGTCAGCACGCCTCCAATCCCCAGGAGAGATTGAAGGCCTTGTAAAACCCACTGCGCAAACAAGCATTCCTGTTCATTTATCACATTTAGCATGCGCACTTCCACACTCATCAAAACCAAGCCTGAGCTCGCTAAGTCATTTCCCTCTCCCAATTACAAATTAGTCCATTAGGCTGTCTGCAGTAGGCCCTCTGTTGCATCTTGGTAATGGCTTCTGAGATTTCCATCATAATCGTAATGGCTCCCTGTGCAGCCATGAGGGCAGATGGAGGCCGCTCGTGGGTAATGAGGTATCACACTACCAAAGGGCACAGCTCTGGGCTCATTATTTAGTCTTGGCTGTTTTGTGAAAACAACAACAAAGGTAAAATGCTGAAGGGAACACTTTAGCATATTAAATTAACACTTCTTGAAATTTCTCTCTGTAAACATGCCATATTTTTTCTTTATGAAACATCCCATGTGTCTGAGCGTGTGACGTGAGGGAAGAGGGAGGAGGGGAAAAGGGACCACGGGGACGGTGTGCGCTGCCACGTCCTCCCCGCACGCAGAAAGCCTCTCCCCACAGGCGCTGCAGATACTGAGCTGGGGGAACGCGAGGACAGCCCTGAGGACCTCGGCCAGCCACAGAGCTGACAGAGGGCTCGGCAGGTTTGGCCCTTTCCTACAATCCAACCTATGGGTTCACATGGGAGCTGCTTAGCACCGGCCACTTCAGGTTATTGGATCTGTCTCTAAAGACAACATCTCCAAGCAATGTATTTACTAGGGAGGTGAATTGGTTGGACTGTCTGGGTCCAATTGCTAATTGTGGGACTTGGCACTGTGCTTGTTCCTTTCACAACAGCAGCCGAGGCTGGATAATATCTAATATGCCCAAAGCTGTGATCATCCTTAATGAAGACGGCAGCCTAAGAAAACCAGAGAGTAAAGCCTTGTGAGATAACCCTCTGCCTACCTCCAACTCCAGCTGTCGCAGCCCAAGAGCCCCTGCACAGAGTCAGCACTGCACCGCAGCCTCCGCTCGCGCTCCAGTGCTGAGGGATGCAGAGCCAGGCAGCTAACTTATCTCAAAGAGAGAAACAACCTTTAAGACAAGGAGGTTAAAATCAATATCAATTAGACACTCTTTGAACATTGCTGCTCTCTTTAGATTTTGTGTATTGGATGTGAACTGTTGCTAATTTGACTTTGCCCCCAGTGGCACAGTACCATTCAAGATATCAAATCCTACTCCATACTGGAAGGTAGGGACAGTTAAGATGACGGAGCTGGAGCTGAGCTTAATTTGACTTCCCTGTCATTTCTTTAACGCATCTGAGATCATGAGACTATAAATAGGGCAGTGGCAAGGCCAGGGCAGAGCTGTAATGCGAGCGGGAGAGGGAACAGGGAACGAGTGTGAGGAAGGAATGGGAAGTTTCTGTCTGCTCTCTCATAAAACTTCTTACAAGACTAAGCCTGCAGGAGAACAAAAAAGTAATAAATGTCTTTATAGGTCTAGCACCTTATGGAATTTGCCTAAATGTCAGCCAACGTGTGTACAGGAAAGAGGCAAAGAGAGACTTTCACACATCTCTCCTCTTACAGGGTGCATCTCCATCTGCAACGGGAGAGCTGGAGGGGCAGCTCCCACAGGGAGACGCGGGAACGACCTGAACACTTCTCTTGAAGCTATTTTCCTCAAGTCACTGAGCAGCATCTCCTGTGCCCCTTTCTGAAAGTCCTGGTGGAGCCAGCCGTGCTGTCTACACCAAAACACATTTCTAGATGTTAGATAGCAAGTGAATATTGAAAAATGTTTCACATCTGAAATAGTGTTCACACGGGACGGGGGAGGGCGGGGGGGAACCACCAAAAGCCAGACCAATGATTTTTTGAGATAAGAGGAGTGCAAATACAAACTTAGCAGGCGGATTGCTATCCAGCTCTGCTTTGGTGAGCAGTAAAACACAAATTTATGAGCTGGGTTTTGTTAAAGTCGGATATGGATTTTTGAAAATGAAAAGGATGGATGGGGGGATGGCAGCGAGACATTTAATCAATGTCATAAAAATGTAACATTCATTGGTCTCCTAAAATGAAATTAATAATCTGTGTAGAAGTATCATTAGGAGATAAGTGACATTTTTAGGCTTTGATTTGTAACTTGTAACAAATCTTACTTCCACATATTTCAAACATTCTTAGTGATATCCATCTTTATTAAAACATACCAAAACCTTTTCACCTCAGCTAGAGTGGCCCATCAAGCATTTTTTCCCCAGCATAATATCCTTAAGTAAAAAGATACATTATCAGGCACAGACTCTCCAGTAATGAAGGCAGGAAGAGACATGCTCCATACCATATTCAAATTAAATCAGGGATTTCAATACTCCCTGATTATCAGGGAGTCTTGTCTTTCACTAATAAATTTCTCCTTCATCCCAGGCACAGGCTTTCTAAGGTCTCTCTGAACTGATCAGATGTTTCATTGTACGCAGAAGGGCAAAACCAAGGTGTGTGCATGTGGGGAGGAGGAGTGTGGGGCAGGGGGGAGGGGATAAAAAAAATTAGGCAAGTCTGCTAGATAAATGATTGGAAATATTACACGAAAAGGCAGCCTTATAGGAACACCAGTCTGATTCACACGCCCTGCTGAATGTAGAAGGATTTGGGGGAAGAAGCAGCTAATATACAGCGGCTTATTCTCCTTACATTTAATGTCAAGGTATTTTGCATCAAAGTATTTTCATACATTTTAATGGAGCTACCTTTGATTTGCACCAGCTCAGTGAGATGAGAAACTAGAGTCCAGAGCAGGGATTACTACACACCAGCTCTCAGACAGGAGGGGAGGTGGCATGCTTCCTCTTGCTTTCTCTCCCTGCTCTGGTCCCCTCCCCATGCCTTTTTAAATATCAGGCACAAAAGGGCACCAGGAAAGGTTATTTATTTATTAAATTAGCAACGGAATGACTATCAACTCGTGCAACCGGGAGAGCGCGCATCTTTTCTTCACGGATCCCTGTCAAATGTCAAATATATTCTAATTAAGCTGTTTCTGTTTTCGTTGTGGAACAAGAGGAGGATGACAGCAGGGAAAAGTTAGCGAGTTATCGCTGTACACATTCCGAAGTTACAGAGATAACGGATAACCCCCATGTTGTGGCTGCGACAACAATAACAGAGAGTTCCCTGCTGAGAGCCAGCGTGCTGGAGCTTGGCGTGGCGCTCTTGCTTCCAGGAGAATATAGTATGAACAGAAAAGGGAGATAAAGTAACACAATCCTATCTATAAATGGAAACTGAGGCACAGAGAGATGTGATTCTTTGCCCAATATCACAAAGCTGCTCTACATCAAAATCAAGCAGTGCACCTAATTCTCCAAAGCCCCAGTTAAGTGCCTTAATCAAAAACTGCTTCAGGGCCTAGAGAGAATTGTCCTTTATATTAATTATCCTTTACATTGAAGAGTCACTAGCAAAGTGTTCTTGTTTCTACTATTAGGCCAACTTCCAAAGGGTCCCACTTAATAAAACATTCAAAACTTCACAAGGGATTTTGACCAATTTTGCTGCCACCTTCGATTCTAATTGAGCTATCCCGTAATTGCTCTAGCACATGAGAAAAGGACATGCTGCTTTTATTTATATTGCTAAATCTGTACAACTTTAGTATCCGCATATGAGGGAATTTGGTGACACTATTATTGCTACACTGATGTCCTCCTCACCCCATTCAAATTCGAAGTATCAATTCAAAATAACATGTCCAGTAACAGAAGCGATCACAAGAAATACCTGACCATTTCCAAGTATCAAGATGATATTTTTACACATGCCCAAGGGCTTTGGACTCCTAAGTTTCATTAATAACTGCAGCTCAGGCTGCAGATCTGCAGCTTTGGGCATAATGAGTCCAGAGTCTCTGTTTAGAATTATCTCACATGAGAAAACTATACATAGCAATCTATATATACACACATGTATAAGTTGCTGTTCAGAACTTTCCCAGCTAGAAAGCCTTAGACTGCCCACAGTTAGTTGGCTTCACAGCTTCTGAGTGGGCTCATGTGGCCACACCAGGAACGTCACAGATAACGGATGGCAAATGGACACAGACACCGATTTCATGATGTCACACAGGGCACACAGCTGTCCTATTTCATTCTCTACCTCTGAATTACCACCTCTGGATGGGTACTGAAAATAATGACTTGGTAATTCACACTATAGCCCCTCATTATAATTTTTGCATACCTTGCTTCTCATTGAAATTATTTACTGAAAGAAAAAAAAAAGGGCCCCTCCCTTTGAGAAGGTTAGGTCTTTGCTCAAGCCCACAGATTTTAACCTCATAAATATTCCCAGCTATAAGATCTTATTAAGAAGGTATGTCTCCCAAGAGCATAAAACCATCAAGCTGTAAATTTTATTTAATTTCCCATGAGATTTCCTAGCCTCATACATATAATTAGAGTGCAGTATAGAGCACTTTTTGTGTTTTGTCAATAAATCACTAGGGAACAATCAACGTTTAAGAGGACAAGCTTTAATGATTTTTCAGACCCCTAAGCAATCACGCCTGCTACAGTGGCAAGCTGGTCTTTAACTTTCTCTAACTAGGATTGTGGACTGTAATGTTAGACAGGGTCCCAAACACTTAATCCTATTAGACTCCGCAGCCCAGACAATCATAGCTTATACCCCAGGGACATATTGATTTTGATTTGGTTGACAGATAAGACTAGCCAAGATACTGTAGGCTATGCTTTATTAAGTGTTTACAAATTAAATATCTTAAGGTCTGTAACAAGCACAACTCTGCCGCACGGCCAACTGCAGATCTGCAATTACCTGTGCAGATGGACAAAAGATGACTCTCCATCAATCACCGAGAGCACATCTCACGCTACCAGTAGCGTCGAGTGCAACCAGTCAAGAGGCACCAGCCTATTCCTCACCCAGGAAGATGCAAGGAGCTCTTATCTCCATTTCAGTACAGCCTCTTGAGAAACTGAAATCTTCTTGCAAGACTTTTGTTTGTGGTAAAATACCTCAGGAATGTCTTTGTCAGGAGGAATTCATCAGGGTGTATATTTCAGTATTGAGTCATGACAGAAATTGCTTCCTGTTTTATAAAGGAAGCACTCAGCTCACTTATTTTGCCTTCTCTATTCTTTAAACTCGCAAACAGTATTTTTTCACTGTCCATGATTTCCACACTGCTGCCACAGCCTTTATTTGTTTTGTCTAATTCAGCCTAGTTGGGTACTCTTGGAAGTCCCTCCACGCACAGCGTAGACAGAGATAAACCATTCCTTCATACGCAGATTGTTCGTGACTTTTAGAAAGACAACCCCATTCCGTGTTACAGAAAAAATTAGGTATTGGAGATGATTTAGAGGAAAAAAATTGCATACAATCAAATTCTTTCTTGCATACAAACCATAAAATAACTTTTACACCTGGGAGAGCTGAATGAGTACATTTCTGATTCGGCACTATTTTACCCTTGACTTTGCACTGATGTCCACGACGGAAGGAGAAAAACAACTGCAGAGAATTGGATGCAAAGAATTCATAAATTTACTGAAAGAAAATACCTGGAAAAGAGAAATTGCCTTCTCGAACTATACGGTGCATGGCAGTATACAGAACTACTGGGGTCAACAGCTAGGACGGTATTTCTGTACCCTGAATTACCCTTGTGTTCTCAAGTGGAAACCGTCTTATAGGCACTGAATGCACATTAAACACTTGAGCTTTTCATCGTATAATTTGATAATCACACCAACTACACGATCAGGGAAAAGTCTCCCAAGTACTTTAAATATGTTAATGAACCAAGATTTTATCTATAGTCTTATACAGCTTGCACAAATCTATAAATAGGCTTATCTCAGGGTTATTGCTGTTATAAATTAATTATGGAAATGTCAACCAAATCAGGTACATGCCAAAGGAGTAATGGGGAGAGCAGTGATTTGCAACAGAAGATTCAGATACCGGGTGACCTGCACGAAGAGTTCACAGCCCCTGGCAGGAGTCCACAAGCTTTGGGGGAATTTAACCTTGAAGAATACACTTAAAATTGGTTTTCATATGAGTAATTGACAGTGGCTGAAGAAGTGGACTGAGTTAGGGAAGACTTATTGCACTGTTTGCTTTTAGGATCTCATTCCTTAAGCCACAATTGTTTCTTTTTAGGCACTGGGAGCTGCAGAGTAAAGGGTTTGAGAGTTTCGATTTTGTATTTGTTTGGAGGTTTCCTCAGGGACTAAGGGAAAGGGAATGAACACTGAGGGCCTTTACCAAACTACGTAAAAACTATGTCTAGGAACGAAATACAGTTATTTAAAAGGAAAATCCCAATCAAATAAAAATCACTGTTTTCCCATTTACATTTGAATATCTGTTTAAGGATAGCAACCGAAGTATGTAACTCCTGAATAGTTTAAGAAATGTCAGGTGTGCATCTCTGCATTTCTATTAAATCCAACATAACTGGCACTCTAAGGAGGTTGAAAGATCGTTCAGAGCACAACATATTACTTCTACTATTTATTCTTTATACTGTGATTGGACCTGTGAACCCTGGCTCTTACTACACCAGTTCAAAAACCGCACAAAAAGATCACATGTGCCCCAACCACCTCATATTCAAAACAGAAACATTCTTATCTTCCATAGTTAATGCCTATTCTTTTTCTTTAATCAGAAGACAGTTACAGAATAGAAATTTTTTTCTTTAATTTCCGCTTTTCTTGTCATTCTTCTAATAGGTTGGTATCATTGTTGAGGAAATGACAAAGAAAAAAGTAGGATATTAGTGAATGAAATACCGCATTTTAATGTGCCAACAACGCTGAAGTTGAGGCATGCTAAAAATCTACGCATACTCAGTTCAGAAAGTTAAACGCAAGGAGCTCTTGATTATACACAGCTTAAAAATAAAATGAATAAACAAGGAAAAACACCACTTTTATACTGATTAGCATTGGCAGTGTTTGAGTCTCTAGTCCTATTCTGCTATAGCCAATCTAAAGTTATTAAAGAACTCATCCCAAAGAGCTTGCAAAACACCAGAATCTCTTCCATTAGGAATTTAGACGTTTTTCTGGGTAACTGAATTCAGTCTCCCAATTAGGGTCTGCTCCCGTGTGACCGAAACACAAATAAATTTGTGAAAGAAGCTGCATCTAGAATATCAAACAATCTCAGGATACTTGTAGGTGCTTTAGTCTTCTGGCTACATCAATATAAATGGATTAAACAAAATGCTTTCTATTGCTGGCTGGGACACGGTGCTCTAGCTGGTCAAATACAGATCTGATTGTAACGATCCAAGGGCCTTCTGATCCGCAGGCTCCATTATTACAGTTCACTTCCCCTAAACATGAGCTACAGAGAGTGGCCAATGCAATGATAACCAAATCGACCACTTAGCAGGTTGGTCCTCATCTCGTAGTTGCAGCACACCCCAAATACCAGGAATCAAAGTCTCGGACTGTGAGTCTCAAGATGTGTTACAGAAATGATCAAACTGCTGAAGGACAGACCCCTCTCAGCTGAAGGAAAACACTGCCAAGCAGACAGAGTCTCCAACAAAACCAGTATTAAGCAAGAAAGCATCTGAAAGGAGAACTGAGATTCCCTGTGTAAAACCCTCAGCGTCACAATTCACAAGTGGAAAGACAAAGTGTTCTGATTATCTCATATCAAAATGTAATTGAATTCCTTCTTCTTAACTCTAGTGAAGAGGTGAATGGTAAGACACGAAAGAAAGAAGTAGAATGAAATAAAGACTGTTCCACAGACCAAGAGGCAGAAAGGAATAAAGCCATCAACAAGCCAGTTATGGACTATTTCTATTTGGAAGGATTTCTCCTCGGGGCCACAGGAGCAGCATAGCACCTGCACACTGTTTAAATACAGACTCAACCTTCTAACTATGGGAGAAAATAAGATTTAAGTGTTGCTTAGATTCTTTGCTGGTTCCCTGCACTGAAAGAACGTCAACAATACCACAACTGCCCTTACAAAAGGGCCACACTTTAAATACTAGAATGGTGGAAGCTACACAAGAGCAGTGAACACTTTGTGAAATTCTGCACAGCAGCATCTGCTACTAGTCCTTTTAATTAAAACCTAAAAGTTACATTACAGACATTAAATTCATATCTACTAACTGCTTAATATTCTGAATAAGCTAATGGACTCAAATTCTCAGTGAAAAAGTGACAGCATGAGGCAATTTTCAACAGACGGAGTTTGGTTTTAAGGATTTTGATAAAAAATTAAATGTTTTCTGAAAAGTCACCATGATTTATAAATAGACAGTTACCCTGTCCTGACTGGTGCTTCACACAATGGCCAACCTTTCACTCAACCTCTATACATTTCATTTTCCTTGGTGCCTACAAATCTTTAAATAAAATTCTAAAATATGTTCCTCGCAGGAGAAGTTACCACCATCATATGTCAGCTCTCAAATGGCACGGCAGTCTCTAGCAGCGTCACGGTATTTGTGGAGATCAGAGTGAAAGGCTCTGTCAGACCGTCCTGCAATCACGTTTCATAACCTCCTGCCAAAGATACGTGATGCAGGTTCCAACTTGTTGCTGTCCTGGCAGCTGCGCATTTGTGCTCTTATGAGAAAGTACTTCGAGAATAACGGGCGATGCAGGATTCGGGAAGCATGGAAATGTAGATTAAAATATCACCTCATACTCCTGATCTCCTCATCTACTGCTCCCAAAAATTTAACCAGGCTGAACCGGGCAGACATATCCATGGAGAGACTGTGTGAAGATTGATGCTACTCCATTCCCAATCACCTAGTCAAAACTACTGCTCATAAACAGAGGAGGGATTTGCTAACGACGCAGCTTCAGGGCCAAGCTGTTACGGCTTAGTCAAAACAGGCTAACAAGTACTCTGGTTACATCCTGGAATTCATAAAACTTTTCAAAGTGTTATATTGGTCTTGTAAAAGTGGAATGCGTGTGCAGTATATTCTAAAGACGTCTAAATGTTAAATATTTCACATAAGGCTGTGGAAAAAGCTTGTCTTCCCCCCTCTGTTTTGGCATTAAATGCTATTCATGGATAATGAAAAGCAGAGAAGTACAAGCCTGTGTTACCTAGCCCGCCAAACGACAACAAAAGAGCAGCCTGAAGTTGGGAGGAGCGATCCTAATTACAACAGATCCCATGGACAACACAAATCTCATGCCCAGCAGAGTGGTAGAAACCATGGAGCTTGATTCATCACATCCCGGGGTCCTTCTAGGTCCTGATCCAAACCCATTGAAAACCTTAGAAAGATTTCTCTGGGCTTTGGATCAGATTCTTAGCATGTACCGCTACACTTATGCTGCCTGGGGACACGATGAATGATTAATATTGCTCCTGACCTGATTGACAGTGGAAGGAACAACCCAGTAGCTTCTTGAAACTGGGGCTTGAACAGTGGTTAAAGACTTCTGAAATGTAAAGGATGAGTTCTCTTTTCCATATCTTAAGGTAAGGGAGGATCACATGGACATTTATCCGAGCTAGGAAAGGGTTGAAACCCCTTTGTTCTTTAAAACTATAGGTGAAATATATTACCCTTATGGCTCTCGACTAGCAAGACAAATGGATGAATAAACATGAAATATGGAAAAAGGGGAGAGTCCATGCCACTGCACCACAGTAAATGAGGTGACTTAAAACTGGTATTTTCTATTAAAAAAACCCTTTTACTATCTCTGAAAAAATACAGTTCACTGTCATTTAGACCAGCAGCACTAAAATGTAGAATTATCTGCCTTAAAATGAAATACAGGCTCTCCTGAGCCAGAGAAAGAAAGTCCAAGGATGAAGAGACCGAGTCCAGCCAATCTTCCATCACGCCTAACCCCAAGGGAACGCCCTGTCTCTGGACACATGCACACGGCCTGTAAATGGGAGAAGATCCATCTCATACCCAACAGGTTCATACGGATACTTTATTCCTTTTATGCCCCCCAAAGCCACAGACGGTGCTGTGCTGCAACTGGCCAACCATGGTCTAATTAAGCAATAGTAGTTTCAGCACAGACTATTTGCTGGGGATTAATGACCAACAGAGAAGCAGTTGATGATCTGAGGCCCATTAATGCCAGTTAGTCATTAATCCCCAGCTATACTCTGTATCTAAGTCATTACAGGTATTATTAGATCGGGGTACAGACTTCTTGTGTGGATACATATTGTTGGTTATTGCTTGATGTTGTTGTTGCAAGGCTTTGCTATTGCTTATAAGCTGAGGGAGCGACAGGAGGAAGTAGCATTTCGGATTATGAAGGTTTAAGCCTCAGAACACCAAACTTCCTCTGAGTTCAGATAAGCTCCCTGAGCTCTCTGCCACTTAAATCACATCACCTTGAAATGCAAAGAAAGATGACTTATTTACAAGATACGCAAATAAATCATCAGAAATGTAACCTTCCACTGTGTACCAACTTCACACTTTGCTCCAGAAATTATTTCAAGTTAAAAAATAAAAAGACAAAAAGATGAGAACAAAGAATGGCCAAACTACAGGAAGACGGAGAAAGGTGCATCGCACCCTCTGAGGTTTGCTACCTGATGTGCCGCACAAACATACCAGCTGCGACCATTCTCTCACAAAGCTGGTGAGGCAGAATCAGCCCGGAAAGCACATGAAAGAGCAGTGGATTCAGGGATGCTCCTGGAAGCGGTGCCAATAACCCACCACTTGGCAGTTTCTCTTTGGATAAAGCACACGTGGGATATCCCAGCTTGAGCCTTATGGGTCCTTTGCTGCTGAAAAATCTCCTCTGTTGAATTAGGAGTTAATTAGGGCCAGGCAGTTTGTGCCCATTATAGGTTTTGTGGCACCTTCCACAAGAACATCAAGGGTACTGGCAAGTTCCAGCTAATTGGTCTGCCTGTATAAAGTTATTAGTTCTACTATTACTTCTAATGGATAACAGACAGAGCCCCTCTACGCTCTGAACTATATCCTTGTCTCGCTGTTGCCTATTAATATCCTCTGCATATGTGACGTTGCTCGTTGGAGGAGCCTGTCACTCCTTTTCACTCACTTGCCTTTCGCTGTCACTGAAGAACACATTCTTGCCTGTTAAAATCCTAACAATAATCCAGGTTATACATTCTCCAGGCTATCCTGGCAGCTAAGCGGACCAGACATAGCTGGAAGAGAAGGAAGAACCGGCAACCATTTTACGTCTTTCAGTGTGTGTCATAAAAGTATCTATTAACTCCCAGCACATAGGTTATGATTTACTTTAACTACAATATTGGAAAGACAAACACACGAAAGAGCAGTAGCACGTATTAGATGACACCACTGAGGAGTGCTGCGTACTATCGATTAATGTACTGCTTCAGACAGATGCACAGTTCTGATTCATTTGGCCAAATCAGTGCAAGAGCAGGTGAGAAGCTGTGCAGGTAGACATTGCCTATAGCCCTCAGGTATGCAGACACTCACCTCATAAAATAATACTCACAATAGTAAAGAAAAAAAAATCCAATTAGTGTCTAAAAATCCCAAGACAAGATATTACTTGGGGAAANAGAAATCCCCTCTAAGGCTTGATACCTTGACAACCAACAGGTAAAATTTTGCTTTTATTGTCTACAAAGTAATGAGAAGGAGAGAAGGGCTGTGAGAGTGGGTGTCTCAGTTTACAACAGGAGTAAGACATCGCAGAGTGCAGCATGACTTGCTGGCTAATTGCTGGCGCTGGCTAATTGCAAAAGCAGCACACATGCCAATCACTGCCAGCTCCTCCCCTGGACAAGGTCAGGTCACGGGGTGAGCTGGTTACCCTACACAGCATGCACCACGGAGCCCAACTGCAATGCTTCAGAGGAGAGAAAAAAAAAATAATATCACACACACGGCTCCTACTATAGTGGACCATCTGCAAGTTCTTTCCAAGAATTTCCTCCTGGAAACTCAGAGGAACAGTTTATTCCCAGTTTATCATTAATCTCCCATCTTTCATCTCCAGAAGAGATGGCATGTGCTGTGCTGGCTCAAGAACAATCATCAGCATCTCTAAATGCAACCGGCAGGTGACTTAGATGTCCCACTATGTCCCATTGCAATACACCTGGCAACCTGCATCCGCAAGATGATTTGGTAGATGTAGACATCTGTACCATTCTTAAGAGTTAGGTCCAATGAGGCTCAAAATAAAGCATTCCTTCTTCAAAATGTAGGACATTTTGGTTTTAAAAAGCTTTGGCCTTAGCACCTGTATCGGCACCTCAGGTACAGAAAAGAGACCGCTTCCTCTCTGCTGGTACCTGTGACACACATGAAACATGCGTGTCAGTAGGACTCCAGCTATTTCACTGCCCAGTCCTCCCTGGACCTCCTCCCTCAGGCTGGTCTTGCTGCATGGCCTTCTTTGTGACTCAATCCCTTCTTCAGAGCACTATGAGAGCTCCTGGGGCCACTGTCCAAGAGCTGCTGCTACACGCTCACTATGCAGCAAAGTGGGGGTTTCTCTGCTTTATCCCTTTAAAGTCTAACAGAGAAAGAAGCTTTTGGGAGAAGGAAGAGACTGAGAGACTGGAAAGAGGAGAGTAAGAAAGGAATTTTAAACCACCACCTTTAGTGATTGTGAGGTAGGCTTTTCTGTACATACCTCAAGCTTCTTCCACCTAGACTTCCTTCAGCTCATCATCATAATAGCAGAACTCGTTAGGTCTGCATAGTTCATTATTAATAGCATCTAATCCCAATGCATCTCATATGCAAAAGCAAGCTTAAATCCAAACTTTTTGCTTCTGACTACTTTTTAGATTAACGGAATATGCTGGCTAGCCAGCCACCTGGAGCATCACGGGTTTTGGAAAAATAAAAAATTTCTATGAGATTTTTGCCCACATTGTTTTAGTGCACAGGACAGAAGAAATCCTGGGACAGCTCTCTGCAACTTGTCCCCTCTTATGGAAGAAAGAGAAAGACGGGTCGTCTACTAACAAAAGAGTCAGCATCTCCACGTCAAACAGAGGCCACAGAGCTGAGCCTCTCAGGGGGATGCACTAGAAAGCTGAGCACGCCTGTGCTCTGGTGTGTCATGGAGAGGAGGGAGGGATGTGGCCGTGTCTGGGTACATCACAGAAAGCAGCAAGAGGGAGGGTTGGCAGAGGCTGAGTGTGTCCGGCCGTATCGCAGTGTACAGCCGTAGGGCAGCTGTTGTATCTAAGTCCCTCCACAGGTGTCGCGGTGACAGCCCTGCTGCACCGAGGACACCCAGATCTACCGTGGGAATGGTTTGGATTTCCAGGGCTCACAAGACACTGGAGAAAAGAGTCTCTTTGGAAGAATGTCGTTAGCTGACTTGCCTCACCTCTGCCCTTTACAGGAGGGAAAGAAATTATCCCCAGGAGCATCTCTGTGGAGTGGAGCCTGGTGGCACATTCCACCTCATGCGTATCTTGTTTATTCTAAGTGGAGCTACAAATCTGTCGAGTGAGCATTTTGTTTTGATTAAAAATTAATAGCTGTTTTTGACCCAGGTGGATTAATTTCACTTTCACCGAGTATCAAGTTAATTGACACAAACTACTGTCAGGTGAAAGAACCAATTAACAAACTGTGAGGAGGACTCCTCTCCCCCACATGTTGTTTTGACTGAAGGTTGGCTTTTTTTTTCCCCTTTCAATAGAAAAATTTCATCTCAGCAGAATGAGATTAATTACTTAACAAACAGAGGAACAAAAGAAAGCAGAGGGTGGGGGCAGTGAAGAGGAACTCACTATGTGCCCAGAGTTTGCTGGCAAGGCGCCGCAGAGCAGGGCTGGGGAAGGAGCCTTGCTCCTGCCTCCGGGCTTCTGAAGGCTTGTTCTCACCAATTAACTGCCACTTCCAAGATTATCAGTCATCGGGGTTTGGAGTACAGTGGTGGTTTATTGCAGTTTGGCAAAGGTCTCTGATAGGGTCCTCGGAACATGACAGCAAGGTCATTCGAATAAAGAGCAGGAAGAATACATCAAGAGCGCCTAACAAAGCACACAACACAGCAGCAAGAGCCACAGAAATATCTTCCATTCTCACTATATTTAAATAAGAAGTTTTCTATAGCAATACATTATGAATAGGAGGGTGTGTTAGCCTAGAAAAATCAAAGTAGTTCCTTATTTAATGTTTGTTAAATGTAAGCCTTTGCTGGTTGAGCTTTGTGGATTGCTTTTCAGAGCCTGGAACGGTAAACGGCAGGCTGGCAGAAAGTGTTTGGCCACTGTTTCAAGCAGCTACACATGACCCGTATCAGAGAAATGAAAGCACCCTTTCCAGTTTACATTTTGTCAGCACAACTATTAGAACTCAGGGGCACATCTTCTAGAAGCAAAGGGACTTATGGTTCCAAGCATCATTTTCAAACTGTCTTGTGCTAGAGAAGGTAAATCCCTGCAGAAAGGAGGAGGCATAAAAGCAAGTTAGGTACACAACTCCTATTAAAATCAAACCAAGCTGGCTGCCTCACTTGCTTATGTCCTTCTGAAAATCCTGTAAGAAGCCTATTTACATCTCTAGGCATATAAATGCCATCTACAGATCTTGTCCTTAGGAATTCACGTGATTTGGACAATGCTATGTCTATTTAGAAAAGTCTCCTAGATTGTCTGGCTGGGTTTGAAAATCTATTCCAAGATGCTAACACTGTGGCTTAAGTTTTGTCATAGAAGTTGCTTAACTAGGCAAAGATTTTCAGTCATATATATTTTTCCTTTACTTACAGAAGTCATACCTATAGCACTTCATTTACCCTCCTGAGACTGTTTGTTCAAATCATTCTTTTCCATCCTTAGCCACTATTCTACCCCAGGGACTGGCTACAAGCTTTCCCCATTATTAATTTTGTATTCAAAGAAACAGCTAGAAAATCCATTAAGGGGGAAGGGGGGAAAGAAGGGAAGGAAAAAATGAGAGAGAGAAAAGGGGGGGAAAAAAAAGAGAGAAAAGGGGAAAGAGAAATATTTTTCCCAGACACCAGAAGACTGCTGCCCTACTTCCTCACTGGGACCTTGTCTACTTTCTTGCATATCTGAAAACCTTTCCCGACTGTTCCGCTACCCCCATCTGATAATGATGTGTACTATCACAGAAGGGAGAAGATCACATTCAGTCTCTGCAGAGGGAAAGAACAATGCCACACACTGCAGGGGAATATCCCTGGTACCGCTTGAGAGAGGCTCAGATACACAGATGCAGAATATATATATGAATACAGCGACAAGAGCTAACGAAACATCTAAACAATGGTGCAAAATACTTAAAACAGAGACAGAAGGGGTTTGCAATGAGCTAAAATGTGAGCGTGCAAAGGTTCCCCTCCCCAAAGGAGGGCTGGCTGCCCCGAGCCTTTCCGCGGCACCGTCAATTCATTAGCAGAGCTGTGCCTGAAAACCCTGTCCCTGCACAACGTGCGTCCACTCATTACCTGTAGGCTCCCAGTGATCATATGCTAGCGAAGGACTACAAACATACCTGACTGTCTCTGACATACAGAGAACCGAGAGAAAATGAAAAGAGGAAATTGCAATTCAATTCAGTGCATATGGAGAATAAAGAGACATCGTTTCATATGCACCGGCTTATCCTTCTCTTTGGTTTATGTTAGAAAATATACAGTATTAGCTGCCCTTTCCTCTTGGGAAATGAGCAGCATAGGTAATGGAAACCAATAATGAACTGTCACGTGTGTTACTGCAATCTGCCTACATTTAGGTGATTCCTGTTATGTCCTATATCTGACCAAGGGGGGAAAGCAATTGTTCAAATGAGGCCAGGTGACAAATCCTCCCAATCACTTTTCCCTTCATGTCTTCACAATCAGAGCACTGATCTGAAAAGCCACCAAGATATCTCAGCATTAAGGATTTCAGCACTACCGAGAGAGGCTTAACCTCAAGGAACAAACTAACAAAAGATCCCCACATTTCTTAGAGGACATCAGACAAGATTTGACTACTGAATATTGAAAGATAGACACAAAAATGCCTGCACATGAATTGGCCATAGCATCATCCTGCTTATGATAGACCACAGTGGTTACTCTCCAGTCACTTCTGTTCTATTGACTTTCAGACCACAAGTGATTCATGTTAAAATTTGCCAGACAAGGTAAGACACCGGATTTGTTAGGAGCAAGACCAGGAGACATTCAGTCTGCCAGGGAGAAGTGCAATTCCTGAGACGCGCTGCAGGTTTTTACATCTCCTGCCCATCACAGACTCTTCCCTGTTAACTGTTATGACACCTGAGCAAGGGCACCGAGACAGTTTTTTATCCCAGATATAAAAATGGGGCGAGAACAAATATGCCCAGGTTTTCAATTGGGTTTTAGCCACAGAGTCTGGCAGTATGACCTGAACTATTATTGTGTGAGGGACACAAACAATATAGCCTTGGCAATTCTTGTTTCAGGAGCTCTTCCATCAACTGCAAATTAAAGGAAAGGGTCAGCTTCATTTAGTACTAACTTCTGTCTTCATTTCATGCTCAGAGGATAGCTCTCAAGCTAGACCCTTAGCTGATGCAAATCAAGAAAAGCTCAGTAGTAATCAGTGTTAGACTGATTTATAACAACTGAAAATCTAGCCCCTTACAAGATCAATACGAGCAGAAGAAAGGAGGGAATGTGATGGTACTTGCTGTGGATTTGAGAAGTAAAGGCCCTCCAGGGCAGGAGAAGGAGTATCCGACACGGGAATCTTTCATTAGGCTTTTGCAAATATTTCTGTTATTCAAAGGCAGGGGTGGGGGGAAATAATATACACTATAATATGAAACTTTGTAACTAAAGAGCTCTTCAAAATGTGCTTTCTTTTGAATGCTGCTTTTTCCCTGCTTCACTGTTCTTGTGTCCTTAGAAATTTATCCAAGTCCTATAGGCAGCAATCAGTTAAATAAACTGAGGATGGCTTATTGCTTAGCATATTACTTGGGCCTTTTTTTTTCCAGATCTCTTACAAAACTATTTCTACACTTGTGAAAATGTGCTTAGTAGTTTTATTACACAGACATTTCTGCATGAAGGTGAAATAAAGTCTCTGTCACTACAACCGGTACTGAATTCAATTATTCCCTCCCAATTATTCACCACATTTAATGAAATCTAGAAAACTGCAGTAGTTGGTCATTATCTAAAAGAGAAAAATGACTTTAACAGTATCTACAGATAAGCATGAATGCCTCCTACTAAAAGAATCTATTCCTAACTAGTTCTTGATATTTCAGTTAAATGAAATCACTTGTCTGATTAGCTGTGGCCTGGAATCTTTTTCTGCTGCTAAGTCCTGAGTAAGCAGTCACACGAAAAAGCACTGAAGTTCTTAAATGAGAATCTCTAGGAAGCGTCATTTCGTTGATTTACGTCGCTTAGATGCCAGAAGTAAAACTATCTGGTGTAACAGAGAAATTAGTGATGGTCCACACCCTCCCTGACCAGTTATGCCATTGCAATGGCCAGATTCCAACCTAGGCGGTACAGACAATATTCTTCCTACCATACCCATTTGATACAACAATCTCTGCTTCAGTATTCCAGAAGAGAACTTAAGAGAGGTGTACTTGTGAAATGAGTTCTCTCTTTGTTTCACATTACACTCAAATTCTTCAGATGACACTGAAGCAAAACCCCCACTTTGATGTGCATTTTTCCTGGGTATATAGAGTACAGTTTATAGGCAATAATAGACATTTCAGACTAAAAGAACATTTAACGCACAGGAGTGACTACAGCTTGTATTTTGCTTTTATCTTGTTTCGTAGCTTTCCAAATTAAAAAAAAACAGACAAGCAAAAAGCTCCAACCATCGCAACAGGTTTTGCTGTTCTTTTTGCGGTTATTGGCAATGGCAAAAGAACGAGATCACACCTGTAAAATTGTTTTTCCTCACCTGGAAGCGGATCAGCATGTTTGCCATTTCAGAGATCCACTTCCTGTTAATAAAAAGGCAATTTCTTTGGGTAACAAAGCCAGGTACTTCTGGCCGTAAGCCAGGAAGCTTAAAGACAAACCTTGAATTCTGCAAACATAATAGACAAGGGACTCAGCTTAAGAAAAGATTTCATCTATCAACTAACAAGAGGCTAGGGTCATGAAGTAGAGTATTCTTTATACTTGAGAGACCAAGCTAAAAGTCTTAAAAATGTACAAGAAAACCCTGGCTGGAATGCTCTCTGTATGTAATAGAGGTTGCAGCTTCGAGAAGGCTTATCATTTCTCCTGACATTCTGACAGAAATGTGTAATATAGAAGTTTAGCAGTGTGGGCAGGTTAAATTATACCAGGCAGGAGAAATCATTTCAATGTGAATTGAAGCGTTTACTGTTGTCCACTTCCAGCTCTAGCTTGTTATTCTCTCTGCTTCCCATAGCTTCATGTTTTCAATAGAAAAGCTTCATTTTAAAATGGATGTTATAGAGGGGGTGCTTTGGTTCTAAGATTTGGTACTTTCTTGGAAAAGATCCTTAACACACTACTAAAGTGTGACTGAGTTCTTGCTTATCTATTGAATATTCTATGTATTTTCTATGTATTTTTCTTTAATATGTTTACCTGCTATGCCAAATACTGTGGTAAACAGATTATATATTGAGCAATATGGTTATGGGAAGTTTTGACTAAACCTTACTGAATCTATATACAGAAAATATTCTTATGAATAAAAATGAACTTGCAAAAAAACCATGCCATTTCCCTGTGAAAATCAGCAGAGTAAAGAGCATTTTCAACTTCAGACCTTCATTTCTATTGGAAAAGTGCTTAGTTAAGCCTCCTCAGTCTGCTTTTCATGGAGTCAAGGAACACACTCTGCTTTTTCTACCTGTTCCAGAAGCTCAAAAGCATCAGCTTTGCTGCCTGTCTAGAATGGTGTGACCCACCCCACAGCATGACCCGAACCACACACAATCAGCAACTCTACATCTAGCCAGGAAACCAGCCCATATAACACCTCCTGTAAAAGAATACTGCTGGAAACGTGTCCCCTCCAGCACCACGATGCATTCTGAGCTACCGCGAAGCACGAGTCCCTCTTGACATGGATGGAGCTCCCAGGTCTTAAACCAGCTGAGTGGGCCTTTCTTGGCCAGTTCTTTTCCTAAGCTTTTGTTGCCATCTCTGAGATGCTCGAGTTTTTCTTTTACCAGTTCTCACCATTTTCCTTATCATCTGGAGGTAAAGTCTCTCCTATTTCCAACGGATATTTGAAATCAAGGTGCTTGGTGTCATTTAGCACTTCAGAGTAAGTGGACAATAATTAATGGTAAATTACAATAAAATTTATAGTAAATTCCATACAGCATCTGCAGTAGTAGCCAATGAGCTCATTCTGATAAATGTTATCACAGGAAGTAGCAGGGAGTTTGTAATGATTTGCTAAAGCAGCTAATTGGCTCTTTAGTCAGGTTTCCATTAACAAAAACATGCATTAAATTACTTAAAAGACAATCATTAATAGAAATATTTTGCTACTGCACATACAAATCATGCACAGTAAAGAAACTTAGTGTCACAGTCATCACACCATCTAAAAACCCAGAGATGTACAGTGCAAAAGCGGTCCCTTCTTATTTCCATGCCTCAAGACCCCCCAGAAATCACATATCAGGATGTGACCAAGAAATGCAGATTCAAGCATCCCTCGCACCAGATGAAATGTGAAGCAACACTACGGATTTTACTGGAGTAAATCCTAAATGGCACTAATCTTACCGAGACCTGTCAGATTCCTGTGCAGGACAAGGAGCACTATCCTGCCATTTGAGCAGCCCTGAGGGATGCTCTAAGCAGCAAACCTGACAGTTCCCACAGTGCATTCCTCAACTTTGACTTTAGAGAATACTTCCTGGAGATGACAGCAAGCGACATCAGAGGATCCTAAAAATTTCTGGAACATTGGACCACTATTGGCCTTCAAAATGTCCTGGGGAACACTACGTCCCTTACACAGCAATGATCCACAAACCATGGGCTGTTCCAAGGTCCCTTAGTTCATAAGCAATGTACAGATCACCATTAGGAGCCAACAAACCAAGAAAAAAGACAAGATAAAACACACTAAAATTTTGAATGCAAGGCATGTGAGCAGGGAGACCTATTTTTTCTAGATCTGCAACTGATATGAATGATCCATTTCATTTCTTTGTATTTAATTTCCCTTCCAATTTACACAATCTCATTTATTTATATAAAAATACCTGGAAGACAAAGATAGTTTCTCTCTGTCTGTATTGGGCACAGGTCAGTAAGACTCCAGCATGGAGGGGTTTCTAAGAGCTGCTGTATAGAAACAATACTACAAAAAGAATAGAACACCATTTGGATTTCAGGCTTCAGTTGCAGAAACTCCTCCCTCTTGAACCTCATATGTTTATCCTGAAATGGAGCCCCGAACAAAGACCACGTAAGGAGCAAGTTCAGAGCTGCAGTTATTCATGGGCAGGGAAAGAGAAACAAAAGCTCTGGACTGACTGTATGGAAGTTGCGATGGAGCTTCTCTTTCATTGCATTTTTGATGACATATTGACGAGGACAAACATCGATCTTCCAGCATGTTTGTATTTTGCTGGGAGTACAAGATGCTATGGATTTCTACCATATTGAAAACAACAGCCTTGCCTTAACATCCTTGCGATGCCCTCTAAAACTGATCTTATTCAGCCTGCAGCCCGTCTGCTTTATCCTGGTGCACTGACACCATCAATCAAAGAGACCCTGGTAACATAACAAAGAGAAGTGGCTCCATTCAGGCAGCGATGGTAATACTTCCTACCTCTTCAGCTCCTTGAAGTGGAGGAACTGTAAGTGTTTCACAGAAAATTAGCCAAGCCTCTTAGTTCCTGTGAATAGGTGAACTCAAAAGCAGGATGGTCTCAACAGGGCACAAGTCTGAGATGATATAACACCTCTCGCTCCGTGACGGACGTTCTCGGTGACTGCAGCCGCAAGAGATTTTGTACCAGAGATCACTACAAAGCTAAGGAGGGCCACATGCTCACATCCTGCTGTACTGAGGTCATACGAATGTCTGAGAGAGAGAAATCGACTTAGAGAGCGTTTAAATGACTTGTGCATGCCAACAAGAAAGCAGGGCACAGGATGGAAGGCAGAAATGCATGAGGTGGGGAGCACTGAAAGGTTTTTTAGTGCTCCCCTCCCCACCGCAGTCACCAAAGGGACACGCTCCTCCCCATCCATAGCTGACTGGGACTGATCTGACCCGCCCCAAATCTTATTCCCCTGCTTTAAAGTAGCAGATTCCACTTGACTCCTCCCCTCTCCCTGTAGTCACTCAGATTTTGCAAATCACAACAAAGACAAAAAATGGTAAATGCATTAACCAGAATCCCCCCACTATGTCCTGGTGGCACTTAAAAATGCCGACAGAAATTAAGTTTTCCAAATGAGGTTATGTGTAAACACTTGGCACACACAGTCCAAAATTAACTTCTTTATCCTTCTTCCCTACCTTTGGCTGAGAATTTGTACTCAGTGGGCAACGCAGAGGCAATAAAGGAGGCATCTATTAACCCCCTAAACCAAACAGTACCACAAATGTGGTGCCAGAAGTTAAAAAAGTCTTACTCATTCCTAGAACAGCCCTTTATCTGAGATTACTATCAACTACCACTTATTCTTCAGTTTGTCTAGGATCTGCTAAATGTTTCTTTCTAAATTCATCAGTCACAAATACTCTGAAAGTAAGGAATTTGATATGACACATAAGTCACCATAAACTCTACAGGATTAAGCAAGTTATTGCATCTTCCAGCACAACTGGTTTCTACAAATGATACCCTGGAAAATGACATTATCGCTCAGTGATTTGGTTCAATCTGATTGCTACAGTTAATGTAATAACGTAACTCAATTAGGATGCTTTTGTTATGAATGAACAACCTTGTTTAATATTATCTGGCTGTCCAGAGTCAGCTTCAATGCGATGTTGAGACTGCCTGCGAAGCTCAGAAATTCAGTGGTGCATTTTCAGAGGAGATACTGGCACGAATTAGAAAACCCAAGCAATTTTTAAAGACACAAAGGTCATCTTGGTGCTTCCTACTAGATGAAAATTACAAAGCAGATATCTTTGTAATGCCTGGAAATGAACCCGGACTTTCAACAGAGTTCAGAGAAAGGCTCGCAAGACTCACTGCACACAATTTGACTCTCATTTTCAAAGCAAGGCACATCAGGTTCACCTTAAGCCATTTCTTCCCTCCCACCAGTAGCTCTGTATGGATACCAGTTGCCAGCTCATGATGAGCACACCCCGAGAGCCTGGGAAAATCCAGCCAGTTAGAAGCTAAACATGTTTTTCACCTTCTCCTATTTTCACATCCATTGGTGTCCTTCAGAGGTGCTTTCTCCACACCCACGGAGTTACCCCCTACCACACCAGCTAACTGTTCAGCATTTCGAGCACACTCACTGTCTGCACATTTACTTTTCTTAAAACTACAACTCCTTGACTCTCGAAACATCTCTACGGGAAGTAGATAACCTGAAGTCTTGCACTACAGCCTGGTATGGCTGAACCAGGGGGTCATTCATTGGTGACACAGCAAGGCAAAGGCAGAGAGGCTTTCAGAGAAGGTGTTGTCTGCAGGTACCGTGAGGGAAGAGGGACGAAGAAGTTATGCAGAACCTGCACTGGATTAACAGAAAGATGAAAGTCCAGAAAGATCCTGCCAGTACCTGTAGGCCCAACCCTAATTGAAACCACGTGTCGGTCTCTTCATTTCTACCCTCTTTGGGGAATTTCTGGAATCCAAGATACACAGTAGCTGTACTTTACCACTTCCAAGTCCACAACACCCTTATTAGTGCTGAGCCAGATGGAGAGAAATATGCAGAAAACCAAAGCGGTACTTGCTGGAATCCTCCCCAATACATCAGTGCATGCATTTAATTTCCTGTCTCCTTGTTTTCAGCCTGTCCCTGGATATGTTTGTGAGAAACCTGAGATGGTTACATGTGCTGTGGCCTCCAAGACTCTTCTTAGAAACATGAAATTATTACCACAGATTCTAATTTTTTTTTTTTTAATTCCCTTTCTAAAAAACCTCCAAAGAACTGTCTCACCTTCTCAGTTCTCAAGTCGAAGACTTTTTTTCTTTTCAAGGAAATGTGAGAACAGCCATTCAGGAATGGGGAGCATGCCTCGTACATGATTATAAAATCTGATTTGTTATGAAAAACAGATGTGACTCAATAGCATGAAGTGTATATGAATATTATACTTTAACACAGAGCAACATATAGTCCTTAAAGAAACACTTTTTATAATCTAGAAATGTTTGGACATGGCCAAACTCCAAGCTCCACAGATTGAATTTCTGCCTGTCTCCATAAACACACCATACGTGCGTGCTCATTAATGCCTACTCCTAAATACACATATAAAGCACATATCTAACCAACAAATAGCTCTATACTGGTGTGTTGATCACGAGAAATGTGCCAACATGTTTCAGTACCTAGATTTCCTTTCAGGATATCTGATCTTATTTCTGTGTGGAAGGTTTACAGGCACTTGTGCAAAATAAAAGACGTATCTTTTACATTTCTCTTAAGAAAGCATCTCAGCTGCAATACTTCAAATTAACTTTACGATCCGTATCTCCCAAGATAAGGTTCTTCCAAAGGCTGGATCTCAGAGAGGGAGAGCACGCGTGGGCACGTACACGGTGTGCACACTCAGACACGCACTTATTTCTTCACTTGACTTGAAACTCAACTCTCTTTACACGCAAGATCAGAAAACCACACTGATTTTGCTCCTGCATCAGTGGCACCCTGAAAATGAAACCTCGCCTGGCACTGCCACATACTCTTAACAACCTTCGTGGAATTACTTTGACAGAAGTTTTGCTACATATGAAAAAACCCCAGATGTATCACTAAAACATGAACAAGCAAAACTATCTATCATTTGAAATGTGTTTCTTATTGTGATCTAAGCTGCCGGGAAGGCTTTAGGAATTTGCATGTTATCCTTAGAGATGTCTGAAACTGCCTCTTCTGTTTCTTGTACAGCACTGAGCACATCATCAGCTTTAATCTCTTCTTCCTTTCTCCTCCCCTGCAGAGAATCAAATCCTACAATCTATACAAAGATAAAACTCCCGGGCCTAGTGAAGTTCGGCTCTAAGTTTTGCAATAAAGATAGGAAGATTTATTGCCAGGAATGCATTAGAACCAAAACAAGCCATCAAGTTGTCTACATCAGTATCATGTCCCAAAACTCTGTTCTGGATGAAACAACAGAAAAAGCCAAGAGCACCTCAGATGGTGTGAGTTAAGATGAAGAGAGGGGCATTCAGGATACTTTGAACCCAGACGATCTTCAGCTGAGGAGCATAAGAGTTGATAAGCCCTGTTACTTTTCTCATCTCACTGACAATAAAATGCAACGAAACACTTGCAATAAAGAATAAAAAAGCTAAATAAACAACCCCAAGTTTTTTTTCATTCTTCCTCCATCTGCTAACTCACACAAAATAGGAATGAAGATAGAAAAGAACAACTTCTAGTATTTCAAACACCCAGCACCTACTTACCTTACAGAAATGCTCTCTATATAATTATGCACCTTTTGCCCGAAAGTATTACAGATATTACAGTGGTGCTGTGGGAGGAGAGCTTGTGGGCAGTGCATACATGTATTGTAGATATTCAGAAAACCACTAGGAGGCCACAATAAAATTATCTTGGGGTATATATTATGCTTTTTCAAGAAATATATTCAAAACCACTACTATATTCAATTTAATTTCTCCCCTAAGTTCCCTTAGCACACATTTCTTTGTACAGTTATACCTCTCACTTTGAACGTCAATAAACAGATATGTTGCAAATAATGAACATCTATATAAACAGATACGCTCAATGAAAGTAATGTATATTATTTTCATAGTATACACGTGGATACATCAAAACACACGCTTCAAAATAATACACATGTATACATGCTGTGGCTGAGACTGTTCTCGTATAGGATCGTAGAGTCATTGCTTATACAAAAATAATAAAAATTTAAAATCATGAGTACGCACATGTACTGCTTAAGTTGTAAATATGAATCTGCATATGGCATATATGCATAGGTATGTAGATAGGATAGAGTGCAACATGAACACAGAACTAATGCATCAAGATTTGGTGTCTTTGGACGTTCCATATTGGTTATGCATCGTGGTACATGCCTGGTACACACATATTTAATACCTATCGTTCCACAAGCCTGGATATTTTTGTGATTAATTTTAATTCTCAAACAATGATTTTATTTTTATCCACAGAAGACAGCTTGCCAATGATACTTTTTAAAACGTGATGGTTGAGCGGTATTTTAAGATACTGCTGTGACAGCGTCAGAACTTTTGAAGCACTGGATACCACAGCAGGAGCGTTCGGGGGCATCTGTGCCAGCCTCCCCCCCGTTTCAATTCTTGATTGTTTACTCAACTGCCAGAAGATGGTCTAAAGCCCTGGGGAGAGTAAAACCTGTTTGGGCCATTGACATTGAGTATCCTTGGTGCAGGAAGTCAGGACCTTAGAGGTATCCATCATTACGCCTGCCTGAAGGCAGGCTGGAGCCAAGGAACTTGCCTGAGAAGCTAGTAAAATTTTAATGCACTCTGTAGTGTGGTCATGTCATACTCAGTTATGGCAAATAATCCCAGATGCCTGCAGAGGTAAAATGGAGCTGTAATGTGCTTGCCTCCTAACCCGAGCTGACAGCAATGATGTACGACTACCATTAGCGGAAAATATCACTTCAACTAACCCATGATCCAGCTCCGCTAAGGGTCACATTATCCATGAGGAACAAATTACACTCCCAAAGTAAATACAAATTTTCTACACGAAATGGGCACAAAAAAAAGGAAAGGAGAGCCGGGCGGGGGGAGGGGGAGAGGGTAGGGGGAGCGAGGAGTGATACGTTACCTATGACAACATGCTGCCGAGTGACAAAGATGATAAAGGACAGGACAAATCATGGGCTGAACGCGCCGTGGCACAGCCGGCCAGGAGAGCACGTACCTACGCCTGTAAACAACGTGCTCGCTCCCCTTAGTGGTAAAGCCATAATTTTTTACAACGAACATGCTTGGCTCCGATTTTATCACCACTCTAGCTGTAGGGACCCTCTATGTGGCACATCAAATGAATAAAAAGGATCCTTAGCTCTCCTCCTAATGGGCCTTAAACAGTAAGAAATACTTCATGATTGCCTGAGCATTGCTGGCATATAAAGTCTGGGTGATCTTTCACCCTCAGGGCAAGTTTAAGGTGCTGCATTTTCCACAGTTAAAAGAGACAACACAAAAGACAACACCTGTACAAATATGCAGCATAAATCGCACTGATGGGAAACATCCTGCCTTTGCAGAAACAGTTTTAGGAGCAATACTGAGAAACTATTTCTCTAATCCTATCCCTAGCCAAAATAAATAGATACAAACCAGTAAGATACTAGTATCCCACGACCTGAGGTAATTGCTTAAAATTACCTTCTCAGCCACCGTTTCCCCACGGAGCCTTGTTTGCTAAACATGGTGGTACCCACCAAGGTTTTTCAAGAATTCAGCTCCCTCTTATTCTCATAAATAATCCTTTCCAGGAGCACAGTGTGCCGCTGCTCAGGGTTGAACGGGCCTGACAGATCCTCAGCCTTTTCTACCAGCCGTAACCTGCCACCCAAAACTATGGAGGTCCAGAAGGCTCTTACCACGAACTCCTCCTGGAGCTCCTACACACAAGTCCAGCCTTGTACTGCAGTCAGTCCCTCCTTTCTGAACCTCAGGATCTTGAAGCTTCTTTCCAGTGGTTTGTTGTTTGTTTGTTTTTTTTCCCCTAGCTATATCCCTTCTACTCCCTGGCTGAGAAACCTGGGGAATGTCCCGCACAATCTAAGGCTACACTCTAATTTCTCAGGCTCTTACTATACTGGACATGACATGCTTTATATTTTGAAGTTTTCCTCCAGAAAGCACAAATCACACGAATATATAAACACTTGTATGTATGGCTATTTAACTACCAAACACTGAAATACAACCTACATTCGAAACTGAGTGATTCACACCTGCCAGAACACTAATCCAAAGTCTCTCTCCAAAGGCCATACACAAAACAACTGTCCAAAAGCACTTTAGAAACATGCACAGGGTGCAGGTGCGAATGTTTTTGTACGTGTACAGATATACACACATAACCATTCCTCATATCTGAGCATACCAGAGTGACTTATTTTCCATGCTATAGCCCCAGTTCTAGCTGGTTTATATGCACTCAAATATATTCGCGTTATCAGTAAAAAATTCTGATGTAACAAATACCATCCTTCAGCTCTCAAGGTGCTTTCAACAGCAAATTATTTTTTTTCTTCAAAGCAAAACAAACAAAAAAAAGAAGTCTCACAAGCAACACACTCCCACCAGCACAGGTTTCTTAAGCACGACATCCACCCATCCCAATCCCCTCCCAAGCTGGGGTAAGCTTTATTATTCTTTCCCTCTGACCATATGCCAACACCTCGGAAATTAAGTCACCAGTTTGACCAACCTCTTTCCCTGCTTTGCGTCCTACACAAAGTCCAGCCAAAGCAAAGCCCATTTCAGTAGGAACTCTCAGCAGTGCTTGGGCTGCAGCTGTAAGTAGCCATATGCTGCCGGGCCCTGAAAGAATACATCTTAATGGGATTCAAGAACCTCATCAAGAGAGAACTGATTGGGTACTACTCAGATATACACAGAATTAAGTCATCAATTGCAGTAATTCTTTTTTAAGTTGTACATCCTATCAAAATTTGGATAAATCCCAAGCAAGAAGCAGGCCTCTTGAACACTCTGTGTACATTGCAAAGCAGTCCCCCTTGATCAATGAAATATTTTGCTACGAAGTGAAAAATCACTAAAGTGCCTCAGATTGAGCCTTAATTTTAAAATCAATCTAATTAAGCAGAGTGGTGAGAGGAAATGGTAGAGATGGCAAATAAAATAGGATCTTACTCCTTACCTCATCTGCAGCACTTGAATTCCTTATCAAAGCTGTGAGTTCATCTTTTCAAAACAGGTCTGCCTTTTACCTTTCAGAAGATGAACCCTGTGTTTGCACTTAGGTTTTTTAATATTGTATTAATTACCATGGGTAAAATTTAAAAGATTGTATCTAGGTATCAGAAGATAATACAGTTGCACTTAAATTTGTCAGCTGTGCAATAACTTGCCCTAATTTTAGATTATCAGCTCTGGAGACCTGCTCAAAGAGTAAGACTGACAGACTTTTTAATGGAGAAAATCTGAGTTCCCCTGAGATCCATACTTTTTTTCTGATTCAGTAAGAAATCCCAGCGGCATTTGCTGAAAGGATCCCAGGATGGAAAATGACATCTCTCCAAGAATTGTTTCACATTCTGATGCAAGTCTTCCAAATATACTTTCCCTCCACAGACATACTTGCTACCTCCTCAGGTTTTTTAGCAACAGGAGAGCAAAATGCCTACTTCCAATGCTCCGGTCCAGTACCGCGTGCCAAATTGGAATGAAGGAGCATGAATCTATATAAATAGATAAATTATCCGCCCAAAACATGTCACTTAAAATTGAGATGCTGACACAGCCTTAGCTACAGTATCGCTAAGCAGGGGCTGCATCATTTTTCAATTAAATATCCTTGTTTCTTCTTCCAGAGAAACCTCTGGAGAAATGTCTCATTTGAGAGCAGACACAGACAGAAAGTGACTCTGTCTGTCGGCTCCCAATTAAAGGCTAGGGAAGATGGATTGGAGGCACAGCCATCACCTAACAGAGTTCAGATATCAACAATGATTTACGCAGCCAGATGGTTACATATTTAAGTGGGGCAAAAAAAAATAATACCAACACCCCAGGAGACATTACTTTACCTACTCTGTCACCACTCACTACTCATCTGCTCCTCAGCTTCCCAGGTCCTGCTCTTTCCTGTGTTCTCCTACTTCCTTGTGGCCCATCTAGTCACGCTTGAGCCGCCTCGCCTTTCGGCCACCCTGATCTGTCACACGCCTTTTGTCATACACACCTGCCATTTTTTATTCAAAGGCACTGGCCTATCTTTCTAGATTCCAGCTCTTATTTATTCTAGTAGAAATATGTACCTGTCTTGCACTACTTCTGCCTCTCATAGATCTGTCAGGCACACTGGGGGATCAGTGTGGGTTTGCCCTCTAAAATCCTAAGTGAAGCAAAATTGTTTCCTTTCCATTTTCCGAACAGCAAGCACAGAATTCATCTGCAGCAATATACCATACAGTCCGTATAGCTCAGGGTACCAAAATCTGCAAGAGACAGTCCTAAAGAAAAGTAGATCTCCTCTTTCCAGAAACCTTTCAGGCAAAGATGTTTCTGGTGGGAGGAGAATATAACTCCACACCCCTGAGCACACTGACCTAGGACCAACCAAGAGCAATTTGACAATTTGCTACTAGAACAGCTCCCCAGTAGGAGGCTAATACCCTCATCATGATATAAGACATCTGGGTCAAGGATCTTAAAACTTCTAATCCTGCTGAGCATCCTCAGCTCCTATGGATATTAATGAAAACTGAGGATGCTGAGCACTATTTATGATGTGATCAACCTCTTGCGCAGAAGTTTGGCACCCTCACTTTTTCTCCCAGTGCATTTTGCTCATGGGAATTCTTGGTCCTAGAAATGTTATTTCATTTAAAGCAGGAATTCAAAAATCTTCTGGGTCCTATTGAAAGAGATCTAAGAGATCCTGCCTGTTTGAAGAAAAGAAGTTTCTACTTGTCAGTTAAACAAAGGAATAACGCACAGCCTCCTTTATAGTGTGTACTTTACCTGTCATCCAACAGCCCATTATCATGTCACGGCAGAGTGCACTTTTCTACAGGTCACTTTGTTTAAAATGACATGGATAATGCACATGTCAGCGAGCTGACAGTCCCGACCGTCCTTCAGAGATAAAAACCGCAAGACGAGCGCCTGTTCTTATCTGGGGTACATGCCTTGGTCTATCATCTAAGTCAGGCAGAACATGATTTCTCCAGAGAGCACTTTTTTCATTTCCTGATTTTAAGAAAATCAAATAAGCACCATTTGTCTTCATCTGAATATGCTTGACCTGCTCAAATGATGATGTCTCGCATTTTATAACAGGCTACATATGCTGAATTCAAATTAACAGCAGAACAAGGCCTTTAGATCTTTGCTTAGGCTGCCGGCACAGGCTGAATAAATATGCCAGAGTTAGCTGTCATCTTCTAGAATTGGGCCTGAGCTATAAAACTCAAAGCTGGCTCTGGTACTGGGATTTGAAAGACACTAAGTTATTAGGGATATTTGGATCTGCACTTAATCTCATTTCATTAGGGGGAAAGACAAATTTCATGGAGATGAAATACGCACCTGGATTTTAAACCTTTCCCCCACAAGTACCAGGGTATTCTCTGTGAAGTACAATCTAGAGTTTCTCTTGTATTATGTTGTGAAAAGTATCCTGAACCAGAACACTATCTCCACCCCAGAAAGTTGCCCCTATGCCTTTTTACACCGGGGTGCTGCAAGAGAAAACTGCCGTGGAACTGGCAGAGGTTTAGTTCTGTAAAAGCTGCAGCGGCAGGAAATTACACTTCTAGTTCTGGGCGCCATAAACATAGGAGCTGAAATTCAGTTTATCATCTTCCACTGTGTAAGGAACATCCTGAAAATGAATAATCACTTTACAGGATGGAATGTAATGGTAATGCATTAAAAATTCATATCTAAAAGCGCAGGTTAATATTCTGTGCAAAAACCCAACAAAATCTCCCCTTTCTGTTGTCACACTGATTAACTCCAGTGATTAGTTCCCTTATGAAAGGGAAATCACTGCAGTTCAAAGTAAACAGAAGTTCTTTAACACAGTTAGTAAATTATTAAGAAACATGAGGGGGAAAAAAAAATGTCTACTTGGGAAATTACTGAAAGAGCTGAAGGGCAAAGCTTTGTCGGTTATACACAGAACGGTTTGAAAATTTCCTTTGCTTCCTGCTGCACAAATCCAGTAGAAAACTGATTAAATTCATGAGAGGTAATTTTGGTATTCACTGTTTCTCTGTAGATTTTACAATAAATTTGTTCTTTTTCTGTTGAATAAGCCACATACCAGCATGGTCATCTCTCTTCTTGGCTTGACTTGGAGCTAGTTGACAGAATCACTCATGAAACTCTTCGATGTTATTGTATGAATGATAGTTTCTGACATTACTTTACCCTCCCCCAACTTCCATCCCCCCATTTATCCAGTGAAAGAGGAGGCAGAAGTGATTATATTATCGAAACATCCCCTAAAGCTCAACATACAAATGAAATCACAAAATTCAACCTGGAAATAAAGAAATTAGACCGGTTTTTCTGCAATGATTATTTGACTTTTGCCAAAGGAGGAAAGTAGATGTTAGTCTGCTCACAGCATAAAATAAGACATAAAAATGTGCATCGGTGTGAATATTAGTTCTTCATTACTATTAGTCTTCTAAACAATAAGCAACATTAGAGATCAGTGCCCGAGTCATTTTCAGCATGACATTCTTCCCTTACTCTACTTACAAACCAGAAGTTATTATCAGTAAGTTGTGCCACTTGACTTAACGTACAGTTTCCAAATGCTGTTTCTAAAAAACCAGACACGTATAACAACCACAACACTTCAACTTGAGTTTAAAGACCCCTGCCACCCTTGCCTGCAGAGAAGCAAAACAGCCGATAACAGTGGTTAAATAACTGTTAAAAAGCGCAAATGCGAGGGTTACAAACATATTTGGTTGCTGTTAGAACTTCCCAAGGGAGCATGTAGCCATGCAATGGGTTGGTAGCGAGACTGGTGTTCATAAGCAACCCACACAAACTGTGGCATCAATATACTTGAAGACAAATTGTGTAGTCTCCAAAATATTCATTAGAATTCTCTTCCTTGGAGGCCTATTCCAAAATTAAAGGAAACAAAGCCTTTTTTTTTTTTTGCGTAGAGACAACTTAGATCAATCCAAAAAGAAACACTGAATAGATAACAGAATGAGAGGAATAAGCGAATCAAAAAAATCCACAAAGTTATTTTTGCTCCCATAGTGATTTCTTTTCTTACCTTTTCTTCTTGATCGCTGTCGCTGTCACACTGAAACACAAAAAAGAAAAAAAAGAACAGGTAAGAGAAATTTGCTGCAGCAAAAAAAAAATATTTCTATGAACAAGATGGCTGAAACATTCGTAAATCCTACGGCATCAAATCGAGTATCTTTAGGAAAAAAGCACAATTACATCTGTGCATTAGAATTGTGAACAAACTGCACTGAAAACAACAAAAGCCATTTGTAATGCCCTCGGTTAGTTTAATTCACGTGCACGGGAACTGATGGTGTATGAGCACGTTTAGGCTCCAAAACTGGATCAGGGAAGAACAGCAGTATTAGAGGGCAGGTTTTCTTCTGATGGACAGTATTTCTCCATGAAGGCTGCCAATACAGAGGCTTCAGAGGCTCCTCAGATAGGAAGGTATGGAAACAGCTTAGCTTTGCCTGTCCCAGAAGAGAAGCATTTCCAAGGTTACCATTCTCCAGGACTACTTGGAGGATTTCACCCTCTGTCTTTGCTTACCGTGCTGAGCTACAGAATTCTGAATCACAGTGGAAACAAGGACGTGCCAAATTAATTGATTCACCAAGGCTCTCCATAATCAAGAGCAGCCTGGGTATCAGAGTAAACACTTGTAATACCATACAATCCTGAACAGTAACACTAGAGGGGCTTGATAGTTATCAAGTGCCATTGCTCGATTGTTAGTAACTTTTGCTACTGTAGAAAACCAGCAGGACTAGACGAATCAAGTTTCAGTATAAGATAACCATTAAAAACCCAAAACATGTTTACAGTTGCTAGAAGTAAAAAAGCTGTGCTGGAAAATGGACGCTAAGGACCATACTGCTCTCAGATGCACATTTGATTCATCCCATCAGATTCTGGGCAACTACAGAGTAGTCACACTTGGCTACCTCTACAGTAGAAGAGGGAGAAAAACTCCTCCTTCTGGTTTCATTTTGGTAGTTTAAACTACCATTTCAGCTTCTAGAGGACTGAATTGTCTGTATCGTTCAAGGATGAAGTCATACCTCTACAGATCTAACGGCGGATTTTTCCAAGGAAAGTGTAAGATCACCAACCAGGAGAACCAGGCTTTATTAAATCAAGGACTAGCTGCCTGTGTGATGATGCTACAGTGGTGAGTTAAGCCCTTGATGCATTTGTATCCTGTTTAATGCATCTTTGACTACTTTCCTAAGACAACCAAATCGCTTTGAAATCAGTTCTACTTTGTGAATTCCAAAGGTTAACTCTACAGTGGGGTGTGACTAGACACAGCCAAGGACACCCACAAATGTATGTATTTGATTTGCACAAATCAACTCATCTTCCGTGTCTTCTTTAATTATAACTTCTCTTTTCACTGGCTACTTCCTCTTCTTCATTGGTACAGGGGGTGAAATGGGGCCTTTCCCACATCAATGAGCTGCATATCAACAAACTAAAGCTAAGAGCTATTTCAAGGTATTTTTCAAATAAATTTTAAGTGAAGCAAAGATGAGATAAAATTACAATCTGCTTCCAGTTAATTCCAAGTAGAAGCAGAAGTGAAATCTATTAAATAACTGAAATTTATACAGCACTAGTTGCACCTAAATACTCTGGTAACAAACAAATGAGGGGAAACATGGAGATAGGAGGCAGTTTTAGCTTGAATTTTGAAACCTTCATGCAATGATCAGGTCAACGAAGAGAGCATTCTTAAGTGACAAAAGGAAAATGCACACTTCTAGAACAGTGTGGTATTTATATAAAGTACTCATGCCCTTCCCCTGTAAATATTAAGCATTGTGACTTTACTGTGACTACATGTATGACATTTCAGTAGAAGGTACAAGCACAGGTGAGTGTTTGCAAACAAGGCCCTACATTTACGAAAAAGGCAAACAAGCACATGGATTACCCCCCCAAAAAAAAAAAAATCACAGCATGTCACAAAGATTTCCCATTCGCTATCTCTATTTTGTAGTTGCTTGAAAAATTCAGCTTTTGGGCTACAGCACGGCTTGGTTACAGCCAGGAGAGCCCAGCGGTTCGGAGCTCCCTGTGCTCTCTAAGTTAGGATGCATTATAATATATAACACACATATTTCAAGACAGGGAGCTCGGAAGCAATTGCCTCATTTGCTTGTGTCCCCTGCTCACTCTCCAGACAAACTCCAGTACGAGTCCTGATTGTAATACCTGTATCCAAAAGGAGAAAGAAGCGGGGTGGGGAGCACAAAGTGGATATATAAGCAGGTAAGAACGATTCCCTCCTAGCAGGAGGGTTCAGTGGGTTTTCATGTGGCACATGAGCACGTGTCCTGTGACCCTGCTGTGGACACCGCATTTTGTAGCCTCTCCTTCCTCCACTATGTTTTGTCCGGTTTAAGGAATCTCTCGTCTCAACTCAAAGTTGGAAAGAGCTCAGGGTTTTGTGTTTTCTGCAGTGCAGAGGTACTTGGGGAGAAGAGGACTGGCCAGCAGTGACGTCTGAATTTGCCAGCAAAACAGTTCCCCGCATCCGAGTCTATCCGCAGAGAAAGCGCACAGAGCGATGTCGGTGGGAAGTTATTTCCATCAAAGTGTTAAGCCTCCTGCTTTCCGACAGTCCAGTTCTAATTTCAAGGTCCGCTTAATTCCACATCAAATAATTACTGCTATACCCAGAAGCACCTTGTCTCCAGAGTTAAGCATATGGCGAAGGACTGAGACCTACTGGTGTCCATTATGGAAGCAGCACGGATGCCAAGCCGATTAAAAATGCTCAGGCTCCCTTCACAACATGCCCAGTGACTGACAGCTTCGCGATTTGGCCGGTCGCTGCGGCTGCCAAAAAAGCCTCTGCTGCACAGAGGCCCACATGGCACTCTGAGAAAACAGTTCCATTCCTGGTATTAAATTCCCATACTGACCCGAGGACTTTGCTGTGAGCTCAGCAGGAGCGCACCATCCAATTTACAGCTCCATCCTCCAGAGCCCTCAGTGCCAGCCTCTGGCAGAGACGAATGATGGTCAAACCCCTCCAGCTCATAAATTATGCAAAGGCAATAAATGCACTCAGCAAACAGCTCCTAACGTTTGCCGAGCCTGGCTCCAGATACGCTTCGTAAAATGCCAGGAGTCCTGCGCACACAAGGCATCTATTTCACTCATAAAGAGGGTTTGTCGGAGGGGCGCGAGGGAAGGAGACCCACCGTCCAGCAGCGCCGTCCTGTTCCAAGAGCAGAATTTTATGGACAAACTGTATGAAAGGAAAAACAGGAGGGATGGAAGGAAAGGGCTTTATGCAGCGCGCTGGGGTTCTATTTAGACGCAGTAGGTAGTGTGGGCATACACCTTCCATAGCCACGTTACACTGAATTTTCCCTGAGGGTTAAATATATGGATTTCCTCTGGTTCATGGAAAGAATCAGACTATTGTTTCAGAGGGGTAACCCCATAAAGACCTGCAGAAGAAAGAAGAGGTTTGCTACTCAGGTTGGAAACTAGAAGAATCGTATGCTCTTCCCATGCCTGAGACTACTCTGCTGCTCAGGCATTCGGGACACTACACTTGCTCCGATGCGCTCGTTTACATTTTTGGATGCATTTTCTTCCCAAAGGTGCTAAAGCACAAGGTGTTTCCATTTTCTGCAGGTATATTGCTAACCACTTCAGAAGAGCGAGTTTTGGAAACTGAAGCTGACAACAGTGAAGTTGATTATTCAGAATTACCAGTCAATTTGAAGACTTGCATCCACCCTACTTGCTCAATTCCTCAACTCCTCTAGCATTTCCCTATCTGACAGGGCCATAGAAAAAAAAAAAAGTAAAATAATTTAAGTGCTCTGTGGTTCTCGGATCACCAGCCTGTTTTGTAATAGAAGCGATGCAAACGCTTTGTACCGGCCTTCTGCTTTGGGCTGACTTTCAGTACATTGTGCCTACTACAAATAAATAAATAAATAAATTTCTCAGCGTTCTCCCACGTCTTGTTTCGGGAAACCATGACTCTGTGCACATGCTGCATTGGAATATTCTGCAAATAACGAGGAATCCAAAATATCATTCAGAGATAGCACGACCTGGTTTTTGGATAACTGCCACTAGCTTCACTGGAAGCTGTGAGTGATAATGTGACAAATCAGGACAAGGAGGCAGCAGACACATTTTACACCTGAACAAACAGAGGCTTCTTTCTCTGATTCTCAGGCTCAAGGCACTTACTATCTCCATGGCGAATACAAGTCCTGATTGATTACAGGCACCTGAGGCCAGGCTTGAGAAAAGCCCAGAGCCAAGTTTTCAAAAGCTGGCCTATATTATCAAAACTCTACCCAACCAGCTCTATTTAGGCACTGAAATGAAAGCCAGATTAGCAGAACTGCTGAGCACCCACAACTCCCACATACGGCCAAGTTCTCAAATAAGCATGGCACAAAATGCCGTGAGATCTTCTCAAACCCAAGCCTGATGGGCCCCTCGGAGGAAGGATTCCTGAAAATGACTATTTTACACTTTTGAAAGTCTTGCACCGGGCAGAAGGGATGATTCACGGCTTCCCCAAAGGACCTATCGCACTACCAACCAAACCCAAAACAAGGGACATATACAGCTTGCTCAAAACCAGCTCCACAGATAAAATACTTAGAGGACATGCAGAAACATTAAGGTTGCTCCTAGTTTCTTTATAATGAGGGGCAATAATGAGACCACACTAACAACGACTTGCTCAAAGGGGCCACAGTTCTCCCTCAAACTCTTCAAACACCTTTAATAACTAAGGCAACCAAGTCACACACGTGCCAAGCGTTCCAGCTTCCTTTTGCAGCGTGTTTGCAACTAATCAGAGTCTGTCCTGACCAGAATCAGTAACCCAGAAACCTGCATTTTCATACATGTGCTGCAGTCAAAATTCAAACAGTTATTTCTAAAATCAACCCCAGGCAGGAGACAATGTACAAACTTGTAAGGTCTTCAAACCAGCTTAAGCCTTTTAAATTCCTGTCATTGGTCTGGGTTGTGAAAGCAGAGGGTGCATTCCCAGTGACCTGGAGTACACACACATACAACTGCAGTGGCAAGTGGAAAAAAGAACTTCCCGATTCCCATCTGTGGTTTAATTGCTGCCGTGTTTTGTAGAAGAAAAGGAAAACTGAGGATTGGGCTAAAGATGAGCTGTACCTCCCAAATTCCCTGCCCCAGCTGGAGAAAGCACGAGTTAAAACGCACAGCACGTCTCCCACGGCACCCGCAGAATGAGACTGATCCCAACGCCACATTTCAAAAATCAGACACCCTATCAGGTTACAGCTCTAATTTAAGCCCATTTTAATAGCTTGAGAGAGTCTGGTCCAAATCAAGCTGAGTAAAGGTCTGTGCCACCTCACCAGCTCATTCAGGCTGAAGCAACACTATGGATTTCTATGTACCTCGCTGATTGAACACATTCTTGTGCAAAAAGTGGCAATCATTGAATATATCATGTACAATGACATTGAGGAGGGCATTGTTCTCTATTCTGCTCAATGGACTTTGCTGGAACAGCTATTTCATATCTGGGATCCATTTATCATTGCCACCAAAGGAGTCAGTGCCGCTGAAACGCCGCTGCCACTGAACAAAGTGATTCTACTCATCTGTCTGCTGAAAAGAAATCTGAAGAAAATGAGGGAAAACCCAGACCTCAGCCATGTTCACACTGACATTTACAATATTCTTGTCCATCTATCCACCAATGACAAACTGACAGCCCTGGAAAGGGCAAAGATGATATTTTAGCTATACAATTAGACCTTTGCTTCCAAGAAAAAAGGAGAAAAAAAACATCTCCTAGATGAATGGAGACACAGACAGGGAATAAATGGGCAATTTTCTAATTGATGAAATGGAGACAGGCAGAGTCACAAAGAAACTAAGACCAAGAATTTCACTTTTTTCTTTCTTGTCCCTGACTTTGTCTGCAAGTAGCATTCAGCATGGAGCTCCTTGCCAAGGAATCTTATATATAGCACCTCACAAATTGGTTAACATCGCAGTCTGCTTAGCAATTCTTCACCATTATCTACAGTGATTCAATGCAAGGAATGACTCTGAAACTCTGAGAAGTTTAAGGTCTGCTTTCTCAAAAGCTAAAATTACAGATTATTCACAGAAAAGTCCCATTTTACACAAATTACCTTAGTCCGGACAAAAGATTGCAATGTCGACCTTTAATCTGAATTCCATTTTATCCAAACTACTTCACTTCAGATAAAATGCATCAGTTTTGGACATTTAAAGTTATCTTGGCCTCTCAGAGGAATAATATTCAGAACTTAGAACCACTGTCAGATATAACTTTTGAATTCCTCACTCCAAAGACTTTAACAATGGTCAAGTATAGCAAGATGACACAATTAATGACTTCTATCCCCCCCATCAACAAAACAATGGTTTGATAGGAAAGAATGACATTTTGAGTACCTAAAAAGGCCAGGTTACGTTACTCTCCACGATAAAGACGTTATATTTATATAGGACAAGTATATATCCTCGGCAACTGGCGGGTAGGCCACAGGGAGCTTACTTGTAAAGCAGAGGGGGATTTCACTCCAGAAAGAGCTAAACACGAGTTCTACTTTGAGGTTTGATTCTCTTGTGTCAATCCTGTATTGCTGGGGATATCACTTGAAGGGAAATGCTCATAACTACGTGTGACTGGGGTAGACTGGGAGGCTTCCTGTGCATGGCTGAGGAGGCAGCAGGGCCCACAGGAGCGCAGAGGCTGCCCGAGGGCTGCCAGGGACAGAGCTGCAGCCTTCTGTCCTGACTGCCTGCAGCTTGCTTTCACCTCAGGGAAACAAGCCATCGACATCCTCAGGCACCTCCAGGCACAGCCCCAGAGAAGGATGAAGAGAAATCAGCTCTGTAAGAAACACAGTTTCCTTTGCTCCCTGGAAACTGAGCTAAGACTGGTAAGCCACTGCAGTTCTTGGAAAAGTGCAACTTCTTTCCCCTGGTTATCCCTCCCGATGGCTTCCTTATGGTGTCATTGCTCAACAATCTCACGAGTGCTTAAGGCCTGATCCAGCCTTCCCCAAAGAACAGGACGATGCTCTCACCACTGTAAGCAGAAGATTAAATAGGCTTTCCAGATGTACTGTTAGAAAGTTAACTACGCCTCCAGTTACTCAGCTCAGCATCTTCAGAAAGTACCTGCTGCAAGTCAGGCATCCAAATTCCACTGGACTAACTGTGTGTAGTGGTTTAACCTCTGCTGGCAGTTAAACACCATGCTCAGCCACAGCTTTCCCTTTCCCCTTCCACATGCCCTCCTGTGGGACAGGAAGGAAAATAGGGAAGAAGAAAAAAGGTGAGGCCCTAGGGTTTGAGATAAGGACAGTTTAATAAAACACCACCAAGAGAGAAGAAAACACCAGTACTAATGAAATGATAGACAAAGCAAGTAATACGCTCATACCTGTGCCCAAGATGCCAACTTTTCCTGCTCCGGCCTCACTGAAGCTACACACTGAAGCAAGTTGACCACAGACAGGCCCCACTCTGGGCCAGACCTCCCCTTATATAGGGGCAGGACTCAGTGTGGTATCAACTCTCCCATTGGCTGGCTCAGCTGTTCATCCTGGCTGCAGCCCATTCCAACTGATTGAGCCAGCAGCTGTTTGTGATAATTAACCCCAACCGAAGCCGGGACACTGGGCACCAAGCAGCTGTTGGCCACACACCCCACAGAACCTTAGTTTTAGGAAGTCAATTCTTTTTTGTAATGGAGGGATGAAGTCCCTGCCTCAGGTCCTCAACACTCTATATGAAAAAAGTGACCACGCGCCTTTGCCTCTGGGACTCTGAACGTATGTTTGCTTCCTCCTTACCCGCCTTTCTGTCTGTAGACAACGTGCAGGATGTACTATTATTTTAGCATCCTCTCAACTGTTGAGTGCTTGGACCAGGTTCAAAAAATAATAGTAAATAACAGTAAACAATAATAAGAATGTGGATTCATACCAGTGAACTAAGTCAATAGCAAAGGTTGAAAGTAATCAGTGTTTAATGAAGTCAGAGCCTGATCCTGCATTAGCCAGTGTATCTGTACGGGAAAAGTTTCCTCTTTTTCAGAGCTCCTGGTCTTAGAGCTTGAGAGGTCTGTTTGGAATTTGAGTCTTCCAGATACTTACAGGCTAATGAAATCAAAATATCCTGATGGACAAGAAGCAAAAGCATGTTACGGGTTAAAATAATACAAGAATCTATTTTTTCCACTGTGTTGTGATCCATAAAAATCACCCTGAGCCTTTCCTCTTTCTTCTCTGCCTGTGAAGCCAATTGCTTTGATTGCAGTGATATGAGCTTGCTGAAATGACTTGCCCTTGCTTGTGAAGCAAATGGAACATGCTAATAGAACTTATCGCATTACCCGATGCAAAAGTGCCATAGCTCATTACTTTAAGATAAAAGGATATCATTGCAGACGGGAAGCAGAATTGACTTTCTGAGGCCCGACTTGATGATGATTTAATCAACTGCTCTCTTTCACTTCTCATCTCTGCGCCTGTCGGTTTCACAGGTGCTGTTAAATGAGACACTCGGAAAGTGAGCGGAGGGAAAGAAATTGCTGTCATTACTTTTCAAGAAAGGAGGTATGCAAATTTTCGACAGAAAGATTGCGTTCATAATGGGCCTGGTAAAATACAAGGATCATGCTTGACAGGTGAGGGCAAGTCATTTGTACGTCCTTAAAGTGAAGCAACCATTCTCATTTAGAAATTGTGCTCGATAAGAGAAGCTACAAATGAAAACCACGCGATGGCTGAGAAGCAGCCAGCAAACCTTTGAAGACTTTGCTACTGAAGATCGCCGTCGGCAGGTGCCTGGCGTGTCTTCACACATGTCTACGCCTAACTGCCAGATGGCCAAATTTTGACCTCAGTATCTCACACAGAACTCTTAAATGTTTTTCGACTGTCAGCTTTCCATACACAGTCTGGGGGCTGAGAGTTTCTTTCTTTCTTCATCACTGCCAGAAATAGAAATTACAAGACAAACAACTAAGTGTGAGTTGAGTCAACTTTGAAAATAGAATCAATAGGTTGGAGGCAACAATTCGTTTTCTTCTGCATGTAACTATTGGAGATCTTGGAAGGTCCAGAGCTTATAGTTCATGCAGCCTACTAAAAAGTATAAAAGAATAATCCACAAAAAAAAAAAGGTTGCGGAAGGAAGCAAAGAGGATGAAAAAATGCTCCTCCAGGGTCCAAAAGGAACCTGGCATCCTGTGTGGCTGTAAACTGAGAGGAAAGGGCAAAAAAAAGAGAGTAACTGAATGTTCTATTGACCTGATGGAAAAGTTCCAGTATTCCAAAATCAGAAGTTAATAAAGCACAATAATTGAGATGATGAATTATGTAAAGGCTAAAAACACTCCATACATCTCAGATGGTTATTGAGCTGTTTGGATCATTTTAAACGGGGAAATGAGACCTACCAAGCTTTTATTGGTGTCAATCAGAGATTGACAGTCAGCCACAGCAAACAGGTTCCTTGGGAACTCCACTGGATGCAACGGATACAGTAGTTTGTCACAAAACTGTTGACATTTTGTCTCAGATAACAGCAGAGGACTTAAACAGAGTTAACTCAAGAATATTTAGAATTAAACAAGAAATAGCTAGGAAATATTACCACAAATGAAGCCTGATACAATGAAAAAGGATTTAAACAAGAACAGCAACTGCATTAATTCCACAGTTCAGTGCATTTTAAGAACTTAAAATATTCTTTCTCAAGATACACAGGTCATTTGGCTCAAACGCTCCTATGGTTGTTTATGAAACACAACTATCAGGTATCTCACTTGACCTTTTCCCCACGTGTCAGGCTCTTAACCCTCCATATCCACCTAACTGGTAGTGATCCAGTAACAGCCTTTGGATCTGACTCACCTCTTACTAAAAATACTTGATTGTAAGTTGAAAAGCAACATGATGGAGGAACGACAGCTTTGGGCTAGGACTCAGAAGATCCACCTCTGTCACTGGCTATCAGTATCACCTCAGGCAAGTCACTTCTGTCTCTCCTCCTGTCAACCCTCTATCTACTTGAGCTATTATATGGCATGCTCCTTAGGATTTGGTTACTTTTTAATAAATGTGTTTGTGAAGTGTGCAGGATAATGGGATAATTTTCCTAGAGTAGTTTGGAAGGAGAGGAAGAAGAAAGCATTAAGACTTGGATCAGGCCCCAGATGCACCATTCCTATTTTTGATATAGATCTCATCTTCCACCAACTAAACACCATGACCTAGAGCGAACTGTATCATTTCAACTGAAAATTATTTTTATTTTAAATTACGGAAATGCACACAAAGAAGCAGCAATACAGTATCGATAACATTACACAGGGATTGTTCTCTTTTATAGGCAGTGGCAACTGAGCACAAAATTCAAATGGCTACTGAAACACACAGGAAGAGAGATTCAATTGATTTGCAAGATAAAAGAGTTGGTAGAAATAATATCTGAAGCACAAAAAAAAAAAAAAAGAATAAAAAGCCATCTCTTCTCTTCTTTGCCAAACTACAAGAACTCTTTAGGTACTGAACTCTGTAGCTTTACATTAGGCCAAGCAATTTAAACTGAACTACATAAATAACAACAATAATAACGATTCCCAAAACAACCCAAAACAATTGATCCTTAGGGATAAGACCTTAACGGCTGAGCTATAAACCCCTGAACACTGGATTTTAATGGATACTAAAAAACTCCTAACTGAGCCCTATAAATATAACCTGAAACTAAATGATTTGTGTTGTAAGCTGTTAGTAAACTTCCATAAACGTTCCTCATTGTCATAATGCCAGAAAAATAACTCAGCCTGTGTACTCAGCCTTGTAAACTGGCTTCTATGCTGCGCCTTCGTTCCCTGTTCCACTCTCAGTTTTATAATTCATCACTTGTATAGTTGTTAGATATCATTATTTATTGCTGCCTTTATCATTTTTGTACAATTTATAAATTGTCTATGCTAGACCTGAGGGAAGAGGAGGATTATGCTAAATCTACAGCAAGTAAATATAAATTGTAAAGACAATGGCACACTTTGGCCTGTCTGCCTCAAATTTCCTGTTTTGACATACACGATCCTATCATTTGGAATCTGCAATCTCTTATCAGGAAATGAACATGCTTTGGGTTGGTTGGTTGGTTGTTTTTTTTTCAGAATGCCGAAATTACAATAATTGAGTTTAAAACAGGAGTTGCATTTGTTTATTTAGAGATAAGCATAATTGTATATCCGTAATTTATCAGCTGGACTCAACTGTCTGTTATTCGTGGGGTGGTCGAGAAAAATTAAGAATATTCGTAGTCAGGGGGAGAAATATCTAATGGGGCATCCACTGCTGGGGCTTCTCCCTTTGCTAAGAAGCAGCGGCAGAAGTGGTACCTTGGCATGTTCAAATGGCCCACACAGGTACAGGCTACTTCTAGGGGACTCTCTAGGCTGGGCTCTTCAAGCTCCCTCTTTTTGACGAACTCTTGTCATCAGTCCCAAACCAGAGCGTGCCTCCTAGGTTTTGAGAAAAAGCTCAGAGATATGGTTTCACTCACACCTGAAGCTCGCATCTTTCTGCTAAGACTCAAACTTCTGTTTTAGAAGCCAATCCATTGTATAAATATCCACGCAGAAAACCAGGCCCTCAGTTTACCACCAGTGCACTTCTGGGAGGGATATGGTTTAGTGGTGACCTCGTAGTGCTGGGTTAACAGTTGGACTTGATGACGTTAAAAGTCTCTTCCAACCAAAATGATTTTATGATATAAGAAAAATGTCTGAGTTTTTGTTGGTTTTTTTTTTCCCACTGCTGCATTAACCTACCACCAGAGTAAGGTGATAAAATCTCCTGTATCATAAGTGATATCACAGACTCCATGACTGTTATCAGCGGTGGCAAATTACCTGGCACAGCCAAGGCACGGTATTGCTTTGAATAGCTGGCTTTTAGCGCAGTGCTCAGGAAAATTATCCTCGTCCAGGCGAGTCTTGGAAAATGCAAGAGTTTTGCCAACCACAACTGTGTGTAAGCAGGGCTGTAGCTAACCCAGCGCTGAGGGTCGCAAAGACTGCCCCGTACGTTCCTTTTCCAGCTGTAACAGTACTGAGATTTCACACTGTTTGAAATGAGCCCTTCCAAAGGGGAACTCCGTGTAAGGGTCAGAAGACATCCTGAGCGTACAACACAGGACATCTCATTAAGCCTTTTGACAGGAAAGAAGGGAAGAGCTGAAACAGAAGGGGATGCATCTTGCAAAAGAAGCTTGTCTGGGTTTGCGTGGAGCCATGAGAAGCCTAGAAAAAGAAGCCAGAAGCTTCAGGTGCCTGATCTTTGTGGTCACCACTATCCCCCAGGCAAAAATTCACACTGGAATTTTGTCTGCATGATCCCAGCAAACCACCTGCACCTTGTACTGCATCCAAAATGGAATTTTACGCTCATCAGCCTGTGCTGTACAGTTTTGAGACAGATTAGGAAATTCTATGCTTTCTCCAGAGATATTCTCCATGAATACAGTGCCCTGGAATTTCACAGGGGACTTTTTAGAGAGGGAGAGGCTCCCTCTATTTCATAGACTGTAGACACCAAATGACTAGAAGTTCAATTCTCATCTCTTTTAAAATTTAGTAATAGGAAGGCTCTGAGATTTCAAACACACTCTCTCCACAAAAATCTCTGTAGGCTTCATCTTCAATTTAAAAACTGAGTGAGTAACAAGATGCAATGGGTAAAAAGATAAATTTAGACTGGTGCATATTTTAAAAATGGGGAATAATTTCTTATTATTCACTTAAAAACAGGGCAGATTATCCCTAACTGAAAAAAAAACCTAATGAAAAATTAAAACCTTGCCTAAATTTTTATGCCCTTGTTCAGTCAGAGTTATTGTACTCAAGGCAGTACAATTAATTAGTGGAGATCATATGGCCTGTGCTATACAGGAGGTCACAGCAGATCATACCCTCATTGCCTTAAACGATGCGAATTTATAAATCCCTAAACATCGACAACTTTCCCTCTTCCTTCCAGGGCTGGCTCATTAACGCTTTGGACGTCCTATTATCCAGCAATTCAGGTCATCTCCGTTCAGAGTGAACACTCCCTTCCGTGCTGGGACAATTCTGAAGAGCTGTGGATGACCGCTGAACTTGCTCCCGAGCCAGGAGTTTCTCGCCTCTCAGGATCGTGGATCCTGTCATTTTTTACAACGAGTTTGGTGTTGCTCCATATGCTGAGTTTTATTCTTGTCCACAGGATTCATTTTTCTCATGTTGCAGGAATAGCGCTTCTTTAAGACTCATTTCAGTTTTGCTCTTAAGCGCAACTACCTTTTTTTGAGTAATCAATAAAAAAGCTGCTACTGTGATTTATAAATACAGGAAAAGAAAGAGAACGATGCAAAGCCATTGATACAGATGTGGAGGACTGTTGGGAAGGGGGAATTAAAAGACCTTGCTAAGAATCTGAACAACCAATTTAATC